>PNEQ01042898.1:0-31831 GCA_003012365.1 Medauroidea extradentata | reverse complement strand
GCATTGATCTGTGCGACTTTGGGGGGAAAAGCTATTTGGTTTTAGTGGACTACTTTTCTAAATGGATTGAAATATTACAAGTGGAAAGTAAACAAGTAAGTGGGGTAACAAAAGCACTAGTGCATATGTTCGCCACACATGGGGTACCGAGAGTGATTGTGTCAGACAATATGCCTTTCAACTCCCACAAGTACAGGCAGTTTGCAGCGAATTGGGACTTTGAAGTGGTAACGACAAGTCCACATTATCCGAAGTCCAATGGACAAGCAGAGCGGGCGGTGCAAATTGCAAAGAATATGCTCAGACGGTGCTCCGATCCCAAGAGTGACGTATCAATTATGCTACTTGAGTACAGAAACACTCCCCTGTCGGGGGTAGGGCTCTCACCAGCACAGTTATTAATGAGTAGGTGTGTGCGAACAAAGTTACCGATTAGCCAAAAGTTGTTAAAACCCCCTGTACAAACAAAAGCAACTCGGGCACTACAAAACAGACAAGCTAAGAGCAAGCAGTGGCATGATCAAAGAGCTAAGGGACAGAAAGAGTTCAACCCACAAGATAAAGTCTTGTTGTATCGAGACAAACAATGGGAACCAGCAGAGGTGGTGCAAAAGGCTGCAACACCAAGGTCATACATTGTGAGAGATAAAGAGGGCCGGCACATCCGCAGGAACTCTGGGCACTTGCGACCATCCAGTTTACCCTTGGAGCAGCATGGGAGAAGGTCCAGCCTGGACTTTGACTTCAAGGGATTTCCACCTGAAGACATAGCAGGTAGCCAGAAAGAAGAGCAACCAAGCAATGGTCCAGAAATAACTAACAGGCAGGACGAGACTGCCTCGAGTATGAGTGAGGGCAGTAGTGATTTTTCTGTGCGCACAAAATGTGGACGAGAAATAAGAATACCAGCAAGTTATAGAGACTAAAACAGTGTTGTGTCATGTTTTTATAATTGTGTTTTTAATATTTGAAAGGTAGACCAGAACTGTTTGTGCCATGCTGGCATAGTTGTGTTTTGAGTGATGTGCATTGAAAGATATGCTTTATAGGTTGGGTTGTTGGTTAGGGGAAGGTGTTGTGATAGTAAGTTGGCAGACGTGTCTGCACGACACAGTTGAGTAAATGGCGGACTAGAGCAGTGTATGTAAACATAGACCTGTGACTAAGATGTTATTGTAATGAGTTCAATAAAGAAAAGATAACAACAATCGCAAGCATTACATTCTGGGGCCTGTTTCATAAAACTTGTTAGTCTACTAACTAGGAGTGAGGACTAATAAAAGTAGGTACTAATTTTAAGTTCTGTTTCATAAAATTAGTAGTGTAAAAATGTAGTTAGTAGTGTAGGACTCTTAATAAGTAGTAATATTATGAGTTCGAAATGAAGTGTGTTTCATAAATCTGGAACACTAATATTTTGGACATCTTATTAGCAGTGTATTTTATCAGTCTTGGCAGACTGCTACACCATTTTATCAGTAATACATATTGACAGGATTTGAATGTTAGCAAGGTACAAAAAATTGTTGAATAATGGAATCCTCAGATACTAGTAGCAGTGAAGATGATGTAGTGTTAGTGAGACGTCCTAGATCTTTTCTAGAAAGAAAAAGTTATGCTCTGTTGGAAGAAACATACAAGTATAATGAACGCTTCAGACTAACACGTGGAGTTTTTCATTATGTTCTCACGAATATTGAACCAATGTTATTGAACGCAACAGGCAGGAACCATGCACTTTCAGCTAAATAACAACTCCAAATAGCACTGCAATGGCTTGGCAGTGGTGTGCAATATCACTGTGTTGCAGACATGCATAATGTTTCTAAAGCTACTGTCTGTAGGGCGCTTGAGAAAGTAGTCGCTGCAGTGAATAACAATCTTCTAGTGAATACAGTATGCTGGCCAGACAATGTTGATGAAGTTGTACAACAATTTAGTGAAATTGCAGGGATGCCACTCATTTGTGGTGTTGTGGATGGAACATTAATTAAATTGGATGCACCTCTATTAGATGAACCAGCTTATGTAGATAGACATGGTAACCATTCTTTAAATGTCATGTTAGTAGCAGGGCCTAATCTGCAGTTTTACTACGTTTGTGCAATCTGGCCTGGAAGTGTGAGCGATGCCAGTGTTTTACGGAATAGTTCACTATGTGACAGAATGGAAATGGGTTGGAGACCATTCCCTGGCGGTGTTCTTCTTGGAGACTCTATTTATCCATTAAAATCATGGCTAATTCCACCAATATTACAAAATGACAGCGATGTAGCACAACAAAGATTTCTTCGTGCGCATAAACAGACGCGACGGCTCGTAGAATGTGCTATTGGCAAACTGAAAGAAAAATTTCCATGTTTGAATTACCTCCGTGTTAACCCGATATTTGCCTGTAATATTGTCAAATGCTGTGTTTGTCTGTGCAACCTAAGAAAACAAGAAGTCTTGGGCGACTGGAATGAAGAACAACATGAACAATATGTTTTAGAAGGTGAACACAATGAAGATGAGCAGGACAATGTGGCACAAGCACAAGAAAAACTGCAATATTTCTATAATCATTTTCGGTGATAAGTTTTTTTATTTTCTATGAACTGTAAAAAGAATGTACCCGTGAAAGAGCCTATGAACATTAATCAGTTAACTTACAAACATATTACTTATAGAGGAACCAATTGAAAATAGTAGGTAAATTAAACAATAGGTTCCTGAATACTAAACCTTTTGTTCATACGTTTACAAGTTCAACTATTTAAATTAGGCTTGGAAATGTTGTTGAAGAACAATAACATTTCCTACATCGTCAACCATATATTCGCCATCGTTGACTACAACAACGTCCTCTGGCTGACGTACTCCATCACCATTCCCCTCAACAGTTACAATGTCTGCCGTTGAATCACAGTGTTGAACTTTTAGCTTGTTTTCCGCTTCCCATACATCCAGTTGAAGCTTTCGTATTTGCAGTTTCATTTTCGCACACCATAGATCCTCAAAACAGGTTTTCTTTTCTGGGTTTCGTACAACTTTTTTTTTTTTGCTTGTGAACAAACCTGTAAAAAACAATGTAATTTAATTTTTAAGTAACAAAAAAGATAAACTTTCCGCAAAATTTTTGTAATTACCAAAGCTTACTTGGAGCTGCAGTTGCTTCTTCAGTAGTAGGTGACACATTTTGAAATGTATTTGTATTTGCTCCCTGTTGATGCAAAGAATGAAGAACATTGTCACATTCTTGAATGTTCACATTTGCTTCGTGGCATTCCCCCTGCTCAGTGTGTTCAAAACTGGGGAAGCCTTGCCAATTATCTCGATTACTAGTTGATCTGCTACGTCAAGTTTGACGTTCGGGTCACCATGTGCCCCAGTTTTGGAAGACCAGTCAAGTTTTGCCTGGATCATAAAAGAGGAAAACGTTAAATGAATTTTCAACATTATTTACAATGTTGTCATTTTATTAACTTTCAACAATCGAAGAAATTAGGCTAAGCCTATTTAATTGTGAAGGTTATCTTAAATGGAATTAACAAATTAATGTACAAGTTGTGTTAAATCACGGGATATTAAAACTATGTACACAAAACATAATTTGCCCAAGTTATTATTTGTTTTTTTACTTCTTTAAAAATGTCTTCATTTAACTTAAATTATTACATAGGTTAGGTAAAGTATTTGGTACCTACCACAGTTCGACTTCTCAAATTTGGCCATGTACTGTCTCTAATGTAGGCATAGTCTATGTCGTTTGTGACCATTCCTATTGCCACAGCATAAGGCATATTTTAGCGGTTGAATTGGTCACAAGCTGTTAGCAAGCATTTGCCGAATCTGTTTGCAGTTACAAGAAATCGCTAAAATGCAATATTCAGTGAACATAAATGGCTACCACCATGGAGTTACGAAATTGTGTACTTGCTATTGCTTTATCAGGTATAGAATTTGACTGTATAAAGGAAAATACTTTTTCACGAATATGTTTATTGGAAAATAGGTGGCTTTCACTATTTTTTTTTACATGTACAACATAATAAATTGCAGGAGTAAATTTAATTATGCACCTGCATATGATGAAAAATTGATATTGCATCATTTTATTTTAAAATGACTTAAGTTTCGTCCATATTTCACGTAAATACAGTTTGTTTTGATTTCAGATTTGTTCGAAACAAAACAGGAAATAAAAGTAAAGGTAAACATCCTGTGAACAAACCCTGCAACCGTCCTCCTGCCTCGGTTGCCAGAAACGTGCAAACACCCTCAGCCTGGTTGCAGCATGTTTGCAAACACCCTTGTAAACAGGAGCGCTAAAATGCTCTGTTCACAGGTACCGCTACCAATTCAACCGCTAAAATACGCCTTATGTTCGCTGCTAAAAATGAGGCTGTGTTGCCAAATTTTATGAAGGAGAACCATCCAACTCCCATTCAGCGGGCGATCTCCTGGCGATCCATCGGCAGACAACTATAGTGTAGCAATGGTGGAAGATCGCCAGCGAATTGCTGCGCAAATAAAGGCCAGGGGGGCGATTAAATATCGACTTTGAGAGGTGCAGCGCAAAATTTGCACTTGCACTGCGTTGCTTTGGTATTAAATATACAAATACGCAGGTGCAAGTGTTCACGTGACGGCGCAAAGAGCCTGAAAATCTGCGACTAGCAAATAGCTCGACGCAAGTATATCTGCGCCCTTCGCGCATGCACATTGGACAATTTTCGGGTGTATGAAAGTGAATTAACATAGAAGTTGGATATCTTTATCTGTATCCAGTGTTCTATGAACATTAATTATTTACGTTTTCGTGTACACATTTCAGCTTTTAATAGTTACGAAGTACAACAGAAGTACGAAACTGAAGTGTTTTTTTTTACTAAGGAAGCAATTAAAAATGGGCAACGAATTATCCTTTCCCCGGAATATATTTTGAGGGTATTTTTACGTGGCACGCGACTAGAAAATAGAGTTGGTTTGTGACGACGTTATTTGTAACCTTAAAAACTTTGCTTAAAACTTTTATACAAATGATAATGTAAATAAATAGCGAACATGTTTTGCAAGTACCTGTTTGGCTAATTGCTTAGAACAGTGACATTACCTCTCCATTTTACTTGCTTGCCGACTTGTTTCACATATGTGCTTTATATTTAAGAGTGATTCTGTTGGGATTCTCTTTATTTCATTAAACGGGAGGGCTACCATTTTAGTTTTAAGTCATTCGTGAGACTTGCTGTCTACACATATCACACCCTATCTCGGTGAACATTGAACCTTCAACAATCTAGACCTAAATAAATTTATTGCAGTATAGTTGTACGAACGCCACTCGTATTCACTACACATTAGCAATGAATTATTTAGAAATAATCTACGTATCACGATTTACGAGTCACTGAAAGTGAATGCCACATGAATAGCCCATTAGGTAGTAGGCCTACACAAATACCATGCCACACAAGTTAAAATAACTTACGTGAATTTCAAAACTAGGCCACTCAAATTAATATCAGACCAAATATAAAATGTATACATAGTTTATGCTCTAATCGCGTCACACGCCTATCACTTTAGGCACTTTATTTTCCGTTAACAACATTAAATATGTAAAAGCTGGTTACAAACGAAAACCGCTCTGATGTGTTCCAATTGTGTTAAAAAATTCTGCTCTCCATAAATAAAGCACATAATTATTCACGAACACAAAAATGAACACACGCATCCACTGCACTGAAAGAACCACGACTTTATGGAAATTTACTTTCACACTTCAAAACACAACTACGACATTTACACTTGTAATGAAAACTTTGTAACAATTTTCCTTCATAATTTGATATGAACGTATACTTTTACATCCTTGTTTAATCATGAGAAGGCTACAAAATTTGAGGTTACGAAAAATTTAACCAAAACAATACTTTTACCGCTAGAAATGTTCACTGCTACATGGAAGCTATATCTGCATGTAAGCACGCGGGTGTGCAGACAGCTTTTGCCATTCAAGTGGCAGTGAGGATGATGTTACACATTTTCTGATTGGCTTGTGTAAGTAGGAGAGGGGAGCTAGTTGCGCCGAGCCAAAATAGGCTCCGCCCCTTGCTTCTTGCGTATTCGAGCATATTTAATTCCAACTACGACTCGAGGTGCAAGCGCAGAGCAGATTTCCTTGCGTTGCGCTGCGTCGGTGCAAAACGCAAGTGGTGATATTTAATCGGCCCCCAGGGGCTTGCCAGCAAGCCTTCGGAGGACGCTTTAATTATGGCCCTTAATAACACTTGTAAACGTTTTAACATGCTTTTTAAACTCATGAAAGCTTTACATATATTAGCAGCATATATTACAAGACAAAGCAAATAGTGAAACAATATTTCTGTTGTACTTATATTATAAGCTTCTAATATGACAATTATTACTACTAATAAGTTTTATGAGTATCTAATTTTATGAAACAATACTCTTATAATACATACTCATATTACAAGTGGGGAACTTATAGAATTCACTGCTATTTTTTATGAAACAGAAATTACTATTTTCTTTGTGAAACACAATCTTCGGGACTACTTCTTTTGTTTTTAGGAGCCTTAAATTATAAGCTTCTAATAACAGTCCTTTTATGAAATAGGCCCCTGGATCAGTTTTTATTTTGTCGTGTGCCCCCGAGATACACAGTTCGTGTGGAAGACTCTGCACGCCACAACTTAATTCACCTCAGTTTCTTTGTTCACCACACACCACGTGCCTTAGTTTCAGTATTAGCTGGCAGGTGGCTGTAGGCCTGTGCCCGCTTAAGTTGCAGGATTCATTATTCAGCTTCTGTGTGTCGAATAAACATCATATCATTCCTCGAAGTCTGTTTTGTGATTTCTTATGTACCCCGCTTCACAGGAGAGTTGTAGGGTAACGCCTAAATTCGCCAGCATCAAGTCTTATAGTTTGCACACAGTAACATGTGTGACATTATTCTTATATTCTAATAAGGTGAGCAACCATGTGCGTAGAAATTGTGTGTTCTGAAACCACGTGGTACGTTGCCTTCTGCAGGACACGGAAACATTGCTATCACTGTTCACCTTATCACCTTCACAGACAGGTCATCACGGGACGGGGATTCGTCGCGTCCTCACGACCCATATTTCCAATGTCGACTCGACCTTTTTAAAATTGTGAAGAACAAATCTTCGGTTGCAGAGGTTGTAGAAGGTACTCGGTTTCGATCTTCTTTCTTCGTGGATCTATTCAGGTATGGGCAGGTTGCAGATATTAGCAACCACCTTACGACACGTACAGATTTTCGTAAACTTAAAGGTTGGCGTGAAAGGTACAAGAAAATTGATACCTTTGATTACATACCTCCATGAAACGCAGTTCTACTTAAATGTTTTAGCGTAAAGCAAAGATGTATCCAATACCGAAAAAATTAATATTATATTAGTTCAAGATGGCGATGGATGTTTCTTAAGATTTAAGAAAAATAATTGTTCTAGACCAAGGTCTTGACACTGCTTATGCTCTCCAGCAAAAGAAAGTGACTGCATGTCGCGGAGCGCTAGTAGTAATTTGGTGGAAGATTCGTCATGTTTACATCTCGCGTTTTAACATTTTTGCAATTATTTACATAAAATAATGTTAATAAGTTAAGCTGATATAGTATACACATGTTCCATGTCCACAAATGCATAGGCATGTGTGCAACTGTTTATAAAAGTAGTTTGAAGAAATATATTGTGCATTATTGTTTTAGTGAATATATTCGAACAAAAACTATATTTCGTGCCCTACAAAATTTTAGAATCGTTGCAATGTGCACCTACATGTAAAAGATTGAAAAATTTAATTTTATTGTTGTAAAAAAATGTGTTCCAATACGAAATTACGTTCCTATTTATTCTTCGATATAATACTCGCAAATCCAGTAACAACTTCACGTTTTAAGCTAAGCCAAATACAAAAACAAGACAAATCTTTCACCAAATTACTACTAGCGCCCGGCGGCAAGAAGGGAGTCACATTTTATCCCTCAGTGTCAAGACCTCTACCTTAGACCGTGTTGTAGACTATATTTTTCTGATATTCTGAGACTTTTTGATTTGTACCATTGGTAGCATTTTGTACTTGAACATGTGAGAAACAACGAAATCGTATTTATAAATATTGCTAATGTGTTTTGATTATCACGGGACTCCTAGGTCATCGGTTGGTTGTTAATAATTGGAAGAGTGAAGTGTTATGTACAGAACTGGGTTAAACGTGTGTTTACGTTTTGTAAATGTAGTTTTTTTCACTACTTAATATAGCGAACCGTCAAAATGGTCAGTTTGTCAAGGAGTTTCAGCACATCAACAGGAGTAAGTGTGTGACTCATGCTAGTTGCCGCACGGTTCTCAAGCCTAGGTTAACTATACAAAAATTTTCACAGTATTTAACACAAGCAATAGTTTGTATGTAATTTAGTAGGAATAGTTGCAATCATATGTAGATATTTGCTAAGTTCTAGTGCTAAGAACATTTGTATTTTGGTTCAATTTTTGCTAATAAGGCCTACTAATACTGTGTGCTATTTTATGGGCAGGAAATCGTAAGATTGAAGAGGAAAATTTGGTAAGCAGGGTTGTATTGGAATAGTAATGGCCCTGCTACGTAGGACGGATAATTGTCGGTAGGTGCCCAGTCGTTGCCATTCTGATATGAGTGGAAAATGTGACCGTGATGTCAGAGTCGTCGTTGTGTTGTCGGGTGCCGTGAAGATAGTCAACTTTTATCTTTCACCAACAACTTTCTGACAATATACCAAGTCACGTTCATCAGATAGCTACTACAATGTTTTGATTAGCCACGAAAATTACAAACGGCTAGACTGCAGCAGATGACAGGGAAAGGTACTTGCCAATGTATGAGGCCAAGGACGATTCGAACAGTTAGTCTGTAGGGACTAGGGAGCAAGGCGGTTCTGTAGAATGTTTTTTGTTGTGAGGAAGCATGACAAGGAAAGGACAATTAAGGAATTGATCAGTGGCGCCAGAGGGAATAGGGATTAGAGCACAGAAGTTTAGTGAGAAAGAGTTGGTTAATTGTCTAGAAGTGTTGTTTGGTGTGTCACTAGAGAAGGGTAAGTTGCTGCCAGACGGAAGTAGGTGGTGTTGGTAAGCAGAGATAGGTTACGGAGATGCCAGGCAGTTATTATAAGCTCGTGATTCTCTCCTATACTGCAGGAAGGTGATAGTGAGATTTGTGGTTTGATATTTTGTAGTAGACTGTAAATTATTTCAGTTTTTAAGTCATCGCAAAAATAATATTGATGTGTTAATTGATTGACTGCAAATATAATAACTCTTGTTGCTAGCAAAATAGTTTTTTTTTCTGTTATTAATTTTACTACAATTTTAAGTTTACAAAACGTTTTGTAATTTAGTAAAGCAGCTGGCTCACTTTAACTTTCATTTCTTTACAATTTGCAAGTATGTATAAAGTTAATTTTTGAAAGTAATTAATCAGCAAAATTTAATTTGAACATCGAAAATGGATGCTGTCATGTATCTTATTTCTTAAATATTGTGTTCATCATTAATAAGCTTTTTTTTAGCGTAGCGTAGGCCTTGCATTGTGTAATATTCCAGTTCATAAGAAAAGTTACAAATGTTAGGTTTTATGTTGATCTCCTCTGAGGAAGAAACTATGTTGCAGGGTAACGGCAAGCTTGCTCTTTCTAATCGTTCAATACCCTTCCTCTCTCTTGACACTCCCCTCACAAACTAGCTTTCACCCAACCTATCTCGTGCCACCCTTCCACACTGTTTCAAGGTCAGGAGCAGATAAAAACCGTCAGTGAGAATTTGTTAAGTCACCAGTGTATCTATCAGTATCTGACATAGGTAGCGGTGTATGCCAGGCAAGGCCATTATCAAACGTAAAGTGGTTGGTTTTATGTTACGTTACGAATGACATGGGATGAGTTTGCGCATGTTATTTACCATTATACTGCAACAGAAATCCAAATTTAATACTTTGGTAGCATATGTAATGGTAAACATACTTAGTTTATAATTTAAATACGTACAAATGAAATAACACATATTTTTGCAGTAAGATCATATTTTAAAATACAAACAGTTTTCCATGCAAAACGATTTGATAAATTAACATTTTTTGACTTCACATTTCACAACTAAAGTTCTTTCAAACTTTTTGCATGATGGTGTTCCAGCATATCCACTGGATCCACGAATATTTTAGGTCGGTTGAACTGGTAGATATATTGGGAATCGGTTGAGAGCAAAGCAGCAATTTACGAACATCCAGTAGATGTATCAGAGAATTTTAAAAACTGTGTCAGTCAAAAACTAATTCAGCTGTTAAAGAAACTGACGTGCTGTTTCCATCTGATTCGTTTGCTATAAAATCATAAAATTTACTGTGCTATTGTTTACTATCTAATAAGAAACCTAGATAATATATGTGATATACATAAGAACAAAATGAATATATTAATTTGTGATTTCTGAAACATTGTTACGTCCTTCTTTGCTATTTTTGTTAGTAACCGGATACTACATGAACTCATTAGGTCAGGCAGGCAAGGAGAAATGTTATCTGGCGGAGGCATTTTTCTTAATGTAAGCAACACACTGTTAAACAACTGGACATATCAAGCATTACTGGTATTACAATAGAATAAAAGTTACAGGACACATCTAGGTACAAATCTTGCACAAACACCAAAAAATTGCAGTGGTGCTTTATGTAAACCACCAATTGTTTTATGCAAAGAATAAGGTTATCATGAAAACATAGGTTACTGGAATTTTAATCAGTGTACAGTAATTGTATCACTCTAAGACACTTAATGTAAAAATGCTTAAATCTCTGCTGTAATCTTTATATTCTTACTTTAGACCACATGTAAACAAATGAGGTCAGTATCATTCTGCTGCAGAAGCTAGCAATTGGTAGTCAGAACTATGTTGCTGGCTGGCTACAAGGCAATATGATTACAATGGACCTAACACATATCACTAATGTATTATATTACTTAAACCTGTATTTATGTTTCTAGTTGCTGACGAATCCTCCTCTGCATTTATAACACCAAGCACTTTATTTATAGTTGTGCCTTTGTTATGCAGAGAAAAAGAATGAACTTTATTATGCACAGCAGTTTTAACAAAACTGTCACACTAACAGAGAACTCACTTTTTCTGTTTTCTCTTTTTTCCAGATGTTACAAGTTTTCCTTATCCTTGGAATTCCTTTCGCACACTGAAAATATAGCAGTGCACACACATTATCTTAGCTGTACTAGCAGCTGATTCCTTCACAAGCAATGTTTGATGCTGTTGACAACATTGATCAAAAACATTCCGAACAATTATCTTTTGACCACTCTTTTAACAGTTTTCTCTGAGCATGTTTCAAAACACCAGCGAACTCTGTAAAACACCATGCTGCTTGACTCGACTGAAAATGTCAGGAACTCGTCAACACGGACGAAAGACACATTCAATAACCGTGGGAACAGAATGTTTGCTGCTCATGGCACATATTCGGGTTACAAATGACTGGCAAAGTGCTTATAAAGCAGTATGGAAATTTATAAGTACATATAAAATAGCCACACATGGGTAGTAAAATCATGTATCTCATGTAAGATAAAAATGTAATTTCGTAGTATGAAGTGTACATGCAATGGTTAACTTTTACAAATAGGAACTACTTTCAGATGTGTACTGCCACAGTGTCTGTAGGACAACCAATCACAAACAATTAATCCATGTGTATTTGTTTACACGAACGATAAGTAAGAATAAAGGGAGTAAGTGATAGATGTAAAACATGTAACTTAGATGACAATTTTTGCATGTGGCTTTAAAACAACTAATTTGGTCTTATACGTGAATTGCTTTGAAAAGTTAAATTCTGATTGATTTAATTCTGATAAAAATTTAGGCTACAGTGGTGTTTCCTGGGTTGACTGTCGAAATGAAAATAGACCTTCTTTTGTAAGGCGTTAATTCACAAAACATTACTATCCTTACGGAAGACTTGGTCTTTTCATTGCTCTACATAAAAGTTCACAGATATGAGCGACATGGAGAGAGTTTCACCACATTCATCCCATGATATTTAAAATTGGCAGTAGTCTGACAAATAATTAAGGGGACGTTTGTTTAGACTAGAATGCCAGCCTCCTGTACCCAGACAGGAGTGATGTCGGCCTCCTCTTGTATTCTCTCTGAGGCAACTTCAGTTTCTATAAATGTTCCTTCTGGAACAACTTTATTTGGAATGTTTTAAGGATGCTCTCCTGACTTCAACTCCAACATCGAATCTCGACCATTCTCTCTTGCTGAGTAACATTTCCTCTCGGAGCTAGATGACGTAAAGATACAGTTGTTTCTCTGCCATCCGGAAGCTTAACATGTGCATACTGAGGATTAGCCTCTATCAACTCTACTCCTTCAACGATGGGATCATACTTGCTTTGCCTGATCTGCCGTTTCATGAGTACTGTTCCTGGAAAATCCAACCAAGTAGCAACAGAAATGCCGCTGATAGGTGTTCTAGGATAGTTGAACAATTGCTCGTGTGGAGTAGAATTAGTAGCTGTGCAAAGAAGGGAACAAATTGAGTTTAATGCATAGGATAGTACAGCTTCCCAATCAGTTGTTTTCATTTCTTTTGATTTCAGAGCCAGCAGTACTGATTTACAAATAATATCGTATCTTTCGACGTGACCGTTGCCTCGAGGATTATAACCAGAAGTACGGCTGGTGGCAATTCCCCCTGAATGTAGGGAAATAGTTGCCACAAGCACCTGCTAACAGTACATGCTGTCATATCAGTACAAGGAAAAGCAAAAGGAAACCTAGAGTATTCATCTACTACTGTCAGCATATAGCGAATTTTTTAAATTGAAGGCAATGGACCTTTGAAGTCAATGTTTAGTCTTTCAAAAGTGCTGGTAGCTTTAATAAGTTTACCAGAATATTCTCAATGGAATCTAGGTTTCAATTCAGCACATGTGGGGCAAGAAGATGTCATCTTGCAGATATCCTCAATGGAATATGGTAAATTTCGGCATCTCACAAATGAGCCGTGCGGATCACACCAGGATGACATAGAGAACTATGAAGATCTAGTAACGTAAAGGGCTTCCAGAGATAGAACCACAGATCCTTGATAGAGTATCTGCAAGTGTATTTTCTTTACCAGGGCGATATACAATATCGTAGCTGAAGCAAGACAACTCTATACGCCATCTCATGATTTTATCATTTTGCTTGCATTCGTATTGTAAAACATAAATGAGACCAATTTCTGATCAGCTACAAGTTGGAAGTGGTGTCCAAACAAATAACAGGATGGCCACCCACCTGGAAAACCTGGAATTATCAGGGAAATCGTGGTCACCTGGAAATATCAGGGAAATGTCAGGGAATTTTTGGTTCATCTGAGAAATTTCAGGGAATTTTCTTGTCTCGTTCATTTTGAGCTTCCGCAAAAGTCACAGGAAGGAATATAATGGAGTTTTGAGAGCATTATAACATTTTTATTGAAAAAATTACCGTTATGAATGTGTGATTATACTCCATTGTCAAGTTCGTAGTTATTTCTGCTGATTATTTTGTCAAGTTCATTGACAGTAGTGTCAAGAAGGGCTTAAAAAATTTATATTTATTGGAAAATGTGTTGAATAATATGCCAAAATGTTGTTTTCATACTTGCAAAAATCAGGGAAATTTTGGGTTTTCTATCAGGGAAATCAGGGAAAAATCAGGGAATTTTCTTTGTTACAATGAGTGGCCATCCTGAATAATGCCTCCATTTCTTTAGGGCTTCCACTATAGCATATGCTTCCTTTTCAACTGAAGAATGTCTCACCTCAACCTTGGATAGGGTTCTTGAGAGGAATGCAACAGGTCTCCCGTTTTGATTAAGTACAGCTGCGATGGCATGCTCAGATGCATCAGTTTCCACAACGAAAGGAATATTGTCATCTATAGCAGATACTACAGAATTCACAACTTCAACTTTTAGAATATTGAAAGCATCCAATGCTTCCTTTGGGAGGAGAAAAGATTTGCAATGTGTGAGAGGATAAATCTTGTCAGAGAACCGTGGAATCCATTTAGAATAGTGAGAAAACATGTCAACTACTCAGCGCAATGAGGAAATGTCACGAGGCGGAGCAAGGGATAACAATGGTTGAAGTCTTGCAGGGTCAGGTTTGATTGTACGCTGTCCTATTGTATAACCCAGCAGGTTTATTGTTTCAACAGAGTAGAAACGTTTTTCTTCATTTAAAGTCAGATTATACTTGCGAACCACTTCCAGAAACCTTTGAAGATCTTTACCATGCTTTACTTGATCTCGACCGCACACAGTTACATTATTGATACAAGCAAAACTGTCTTCCAGACATTCTTGTTGGATAATGTTGTCAATAACCCGTTGAAAGTTAGAAACTCTGTAACTCCAAATGGAATTCTTCAAAACTGGTAGAGTTTGCTGCAAGCTTGAAATACAGTGCATGACTTTTCTTTATCTTTAATGGGAATCTGGTGATAAGCACTGCATAGGTCTAAAGTACTGAACACATGAAAAATTGCAACTTTGTTCACAATGTCTTCAATCCTCGGTGAAGGGTAAGCATCAAGCAATGTGAAACGGTTTATTGTCTGTGAATAGTCAATAGCCATCCTTTTCTTGTGATTTTCATTTCCAGTCATTACTATTTGGGCACGCCATGAAGACCAGCTAGGTTCAGTAATTCTTTCCGTTAGAAGTCACTTAACTTCAGATTCTATAAATTGCTTATCTTCTTTAGTATACTTCCTAGACTTATCAGCGACAGGCTTACAATTACGAGCCATATTCTCGGACAGTGAAGGAGGTGGTACTTTCATATTAGCTAAACTGCAAAATTTCAATAAGGGTTTTGTACCTCCAAAAGTTATTGATGCTCTTCATGTCCTATTATGATATCAGCACACAGTTCTCTAAGTAAGCCTATAGCTAATCTAGCCCTGTCATAAATGTACCCATGTATCTCCAGAGTGACTGTACAGTATCCAAGAATGCTTGAACATAGCGAGGTAGTAGCCATCGAAGCCTCTCCTGTTGCAGGACTTACTTCAAGATTACATTTATTTATGATTTCTTGATTCAGAAAACTCTCAGAGCTACCTGTGTCTACTAGAGCACTCACACATATTCTATTTATTTTCACAGTTATGGTTGATCTAGAAAGACAAGATGTAGAAGATGCCGCAGTGGTTCTTGCAATTGTAGAAATTGATGCTGAAGAAGGAGGAGTATTAGATGACTTACATACCTTTGAGAAGTGCCCTTTCTTACCACACTTGTGACGTGTTGCATTCCTAGCAGAGCATTTCTCTCTTGGGTGTCTACTGTTGCCACTAAAGAAACATTTCACATTTTTACAGTTGAAAATGACTGTATGATATGTTAGCTATTACCAACATGCCTATCTTCAAAATCTCTGTGAGTAGCTGCAGCATTTATAGTTTTCACTGGTTGACAAAAGCATTCAGAATTTTCTTTATGAGAAGCAGCAGCATTTAGAAAGCTTGCAGGCTGAAGAAAGCATTCAGGATTTTTCTGAGCCATTTCAATGTCCTAGCTTGGTTAAAAGCAGTTTGGAGATCAAGCGTACTGTTTTCTAGGAGGCGTTGTCTAATATAAGCAGACTGTAGCCCAGTAATAAAGGCATCTCTTATACTTTCATTACAGTATTCATCTGACATACTGCTCGGAAATTACAATCTTTACTTAACTGTTTCAATATCTGGAAGTACTGGTCTAAAGATTCACCCGTTTCTTGTTTCCTAGTAGCAAGCGTATGTCTAGCAAAAACTTCATTTTTAGGCTTGACATACAATGCCTGTAAAATTTCTTGAGCAGCATCGTAGGAACTACAATCAGCTACTGTCCATACCGTATAAGAATTCCATTATTTGACAGATCATAAAAAAGTAGGACAATGTAAACAAAAACATTATGTATCCTTCCACCACCATGTGTTTTCCAGCTGACAATCAAAACATGTAAACAGGTAAGGTATAGTATTACTGCAATAACATCCAAAGTATGTTGTGATTTTCGTTTGGCTATTTTTAGATCTCAGACAAGTAAGGTAATTTGTTTTCAATACTGGCTGCACTAAAGTCATACTAGGGTTAGGTGGGCTATTTTAATGGAAAATTATTTTATATTGCATCAATGGATAGCCAACTCTTCAATAGTTCAGTTAATATAACAACTCAAAAATGTACATAATTTTTGTATTTTTTCCTAGGTATGCTCAAAATTGTAACATTTAAGGGCATTATAAAAAAAAATTTGTATAGGCAACTTATATATTTATTTAATTTCAACTTGACATCTAAAAAGTTTAAATAATAGTAGTTTATTTGGTTATAACAAATTGAAGTTGCAAGAACATACAACAGGCAAACAAACATCTTTAAACTAAAAAAATGTATGTATTAAATAATACATGCAAGAATTAATTCAATTATTTTTCTTGTTGCCTTCAATTTGGTTCTGCACCATAAAATCATAAAATAGTACTCGAAGTTTCATGTAGCAGACTATCGCAAAAACTTAACTTTTTTGGGTAGGGCCTACCTTCGAAATATTGATATTATCAAAGTTGTGTGACTCACAAAACTTTTATACATATATATATATACATAAACTTGTCAACATATTTTTTGTAGCCTACATAGCAAAAATTTGCACTCTCACAACCTAAACAGAAATATATCAACAAAAAGCGTAAGTAATAAACGAACATGGGTAGGACTCATTCCCCAAATCAGCTTCAAATCTTTTGGTAACACACATGATTAAACACACACTCTTTAATGGCCGGGAAATACATATGCTTAAGTTTTCTGGCCTTTTATTGGTAATATGTATGCCTACACTTTTGCAGCTGACAGGCACAAAATCTGATGTGGACTTGATATTACATGGCACCACTTGCTTGCGTATAAAAAAACACAGATTTTTTTTTATACAAAAATAATTTATTGAGTCGGTGACTTGAAAAAGCATATTTACATATACACCAACAACAAGAACCGTACAAATATAACACCAATTCCGTTAAAATAAAAGGTAGGTAACATTTTTTTTTATTGTCTGCAGCACGTTTCTCTGGATAGATTACCTGCTTCTTACTTAGCGATTGTTTTTTATAGACATGCGACAATGCTGCAAAGCTGAACATTTTTCCAGTTCCCTCTTCCGAAACGCGTCTTAAAATATCCCGTTGTCGTTGGCGATTACAGGCAGTGTATTTTAATCCCTGCATTGCAATATTTTAAATACAGTATATGAATAGAATTTATAACAACACCTTAAAAGAAAAGAATAACAAACGCACATGAACACACGAGAAGCTTACGTAATGGCGTCCTTTGTTTTGGTCTGTTGATAATGGTGTGGTTGTTTGTAAAATAGTTACAGAAATCACGCAATTTGAATATAATAAAATAGTTATCTGACTAATGCTGGATACATAACCGTGTTAATATATTATAGTTCCTCCAAAGTGCTTGCTTATTTTTCACGTATAATACACACTATTTTCAATGTCGGCGATGGAAGTAACGCGGGTGCTAGGGGGGGAACATGTAGATGATGACGATGGTGACACTGACTCGGTATGTGAGTTGGACGGGATATGGGAGACACAGTTACGGGAGTGGACCGGCTAGCAGGGAGAGCTGAAATGAGATGGATAGTGGGGAAAGGGCACACGGTGGAAGCAGCGGAGGAAACACCTTTTGATGAGGATCCCAGGGTTGACAGGCCGACGACCACGGGGCAGGCTACATACCAGTGGATTGTTGACCCTCAAACGACGGATCTTCGGGGACTTGTTAGGGCCAGTCCCCACGCCACAACACACTCACATTAAGCATCACTAGGGACGGGGTGAGCCAAAAACACTACTTACAAATGAAAGACGTGAATAGTTTTTCAGGGTTGCTACAGGTCTGGAAAACGGAAAACCTGGAAAAGTCAGGGAATTTTAAAGTGGTCAGGGAAAACCTGGAAAAGTCAGGGAAATTGCTTCTGGGGACTGGAAATTCAAAATTGTAGAAAAAACTTTAGGCTTAACAGTAGGAGTATACAAGCTTTTGCGGTCGTTGTCTAGCCGACTAGCTTGACTTCTAGGCTGGGTCGCATCCTCATGGCTGCAGGCTTAGCGATTGACTTTTGGACAATTGTACAACCACTCACTGTATGAAAATAATTCCAGTTACTTATAACTTATTACAGTTCTCTGGATTGTGGTAACTGAGTATCGAACACAAGTAACTGTGTATAGTACATTAAAAAAAGTTTTTTAAAACAGTCATGCAAATTTAATTAATTTAAACAATTTAAGTTAAATTGTGATTTTTAATTCCACAAAAAAGACTGGAAATTCATAATTTTTGTCTGGAAAACCTGGAAAAGTCAGGGAAATTTGATGTAGAAATTCTGTAGCAACCTTGTTTTTTGAAGTTTACTCACCATGAGCAAAAGACTGGTACTCGCAGAAGGCCAATGCCAGTTCAGTGGACCTGGAGCACAAACCTCTCCAGTAGCTAACGCGGTAAAACAGCACGGGGCTGGTGGTATACTTAATGTGCGAGCTTGCGCCCCTAGACGCGACGGCCGGCAAGGGATGAGGAGCCCCGGTCAAAACACCAAAAATGGTTCTGGTAAATTAAATTATAACTGTTGAAAACTAAAGATGGCTGGTGCAAATCTGATGAAGGACCAGGGTAGACTAAAACACGTCTAGCTCCTCCACGCGTCTACTTCCGACTAACTGAGACATGGCGTCCTACGTCGCCAAGCCAGCCTCGCGAGGGGGGGGGGGGTGACTTCGCATGGTGCAAAGTAGTTCCGATACAAACTACATAATGTTATCAACAAACCCTAAGCTATGGTACACTACTTTATAGCAATGTTGGTAGCAAATGTGTTATTATCGTTGCTGAAAACACCAATGTTACTATACTGTATCCAGTCCAAGATTGCAGCAGAAATAAACACTGCCGCAGGTGAGCTCTCGATCATTGGTTGGCGGGGTAGTTAACAGTGTCGTTGCCCCAGGAAATAGGTCCTACGCTAAATTGCTGTGTTTTAGTTCAGGATAGGTTATTTAATCGTTCAGTTGTGGTTTTTTAATTCTCTGTAATATATAATATCACTCTGTGCACATGAAATACTATATGTGCGTGGATGACTTACGCGACGACGGCAATGTCCGTCATGATTCCATTTCCTCCACAGCGAGGCGCGATTCCGTTTCTGCTCTTGTCGCCAATCGTTAGCTCACGAAACACGCGGAGGTGGTGTGATGGTTTCTTGCACAGCCAATACCGTTCAAGTGCGCTAACAGGCGGAGTGACACAAGCTGCAATCTTGGAATGGATAGAGTATAACAAAGTTCTAAGAATGGTGAACGGAAGTTAATAGCAATGTTAATTACAACAATTCTTACAATATTGTGGATAATATTGTTAGTAACATTTTGTTACCAACATTCTTTGATCTAGACCGCCCTAGAATGGGTCGGGAAAATAATGTTATCAACATTGTTGGTGACAAAGTTATTAACATGTTTCTAAAATTCATAACTTTTGTTGCTAGCAAATGTTATTAACATTTTTTATAAATACTAACAAAGTTAATAACTGAATGTTGGCAACAATGTTGATAACATGTTGTTGGCAACAATGTTGATAATATGTTGTTGTCAACAATTTTCAAGCATTTTTACAACATTGTTAATAACTTTTTGAAAACACGTGTTATTAGCAATGTTATCGTTGGTGTAAACTGCCCTTTACAAATATTGGTTGCATCGGCTGTCAAAATACGGAATTCTTACGTGGGATAGACAGTATATGACCATATACTGATGGGGAGACATAGTTTGTCAAAAGATCAAGCTTACCTTCTTCTTTCAAATTGCAGCAAGAATTCATGAAATTAGAAAAGATCTTGTGACAGTGTAGCCGTTGTTTAGAAGCATTGCTGGAACTTGGATCAACATCAAACCCTTCTGGGCGCAATAACTTGTCTATTCTGAACTATGAGATTGTTTTGTGAATTAAATTGTAATGAAAATAGACCTTAGTTTTTAAGGCTTTAATTCGCAAAACATTACTATCCTTATGAAAGACCCGGTTTCTCAATGTCTGATTTTCTTCTGATTATCTTCGGATTACTATTTAACCAATGGTTAGCAACAATATTTGTTTCTCAAGTACTGATTAGGATTAATCAATGGGAGCAGTCGGTAACTATTGGTTATCTTAATCATAAGAAGAGGTATTGATTACAGAGCTAAATAGGACTTTTAAAACAAACAAGATTATAAACAGTGACAATTTTTTAGGTTATGATGGTAGATGATTCAAATTTATTGTTTGAAGATGATGATGAAGAAATAGTAGATTTCATAAATAGGCCAATACTGTTTAGGGAACGCTAAAATCACATGTAAATAGATGACCATGAATTTTTTAACGAGATTTCGCCTGTGTAAAAATACTGACGTAGCACTACTAGAAAAAATTGAAGGACAGCTAAAAGTGATCACAGACAGGTGTGTACTTGTTTATTGCATATTTTATTTACATCCCATAAACTTTAGTATGTTTGGGTAAGTAATATTATTTTGTAAGTTTTGTAAAAACATTCTGTGGTTATGTCACATGCCTTTGTATGTTTCTCTATACTTCCATACATTAGTTTGTGTAATTTGTTAGAAACCTTTGTTAGATATGTTATCACACATTTGTATGTTGTACTACATATCTTGGGTAATGGTATTTAAATATGTATATATTTTTATTTCTTCTGGAAAAAATAAAACATACAATGATCAGGTAATATGGATTGAAAAGTTCTTGAGATAAATTTGTAGATTATGCTACATGTTTTTGGATACTTTTGTATATTATAATACCTATTGTAGGTTATGTTATTGTTACATAATTTTGTAGGGTATGTTACCCATATAGGTTCCTAGATTAATTAAATTCTACTTAAATTTTCTTCTGTGCATCTTCTTTCTGCTTCCAAGTTACGGCGTGAGTTTTTTTTTTTTTTTTGTATTCCATGATACAGGCATATTTTTCAGAAAGAGAAATTAGCATTTCTGTTTCCACAGAAACAAACTTTTCGGCACGTGGCCGCTTATTTTATTCCATTATGTATACAGACACCGCTAACCAACACAACTAATTAAACAAATAAAACGCTTCACTGCAGCCAATCACAAGCTGATACGTCATTGCATTGTTGCCACATGTACCTTAACCGATACTTCGCTATACATATGATTAAAGTATGTTGAGAAACACTTCAGATTTAAATCACCACCTAATCAATAGGTTAAATATAATCATATGATTAGCTAACCAAGGCTTTAATCAGACATTGAGAAACCGGCAATCTTTTCATTGTTCTTCATAACAGTTCACAGATATGAGTGACAAGGAGAAATAAGTTTCACCACAACTGTTCACAATTAACTCGTCTCTAAAGGCATTTACGGAAACATAGGTATAATCTACTCAGTACTGTTGGCAAATACGCTATTAACCAATACCAGATAGCTTGAAAGCTTTGGCGAGAATTCTGATTGTGTTATCACGTCAAATAACCAGAGAACAGCACCCTACATTTAGTTAATTTGAAATGTATGCTGCCAACATAAAAATTCTGGGAAAAATTTCTCTATGAAAAACATATTTCTGTTGCATGGAGAAATTAAAAAATAGCAGTATTATAAATACGTAAAAATCAAATAAAGCATGTTAAAATAATAAAATGCAATAGTTATACAAAAATTATATCAACATATGTGTTAGTTTCACCTCATACCGCTAGGTTAATTTTCACAAGCTTACTCTAGGTATTTGAATAGAGCTGTCCAGTATTAGTCTCTAGGGTATTTGATATTGGTCACGTGATCGGATCTACTCAATAATAAATATTCACTTGTAATTGGGCACCCATCCAGAGATAAGTAGAAACCACCTCAATCACGTACCAATCTGGTCTTAAACTTTCCAACCCTCCTCACCATCACCAGCTCCTCCGAAAGTAAATTCTACTCCCTCACCGACCTCCTAAGTATAGACTGCCTATCCCTATCTCTTTTGCTCATCACCTAAATCTTCTCTCTATTATTCCTTCTTCCTCTATACTCTGCCTTAGTAGGAGCCTAACTTACTCTCAGGCTCCGTTAGTATCTACCACTTTGTACATCCTGACTAGCCATTCCACACTTCTCCTTCCACCCCAGTTCCTTCAGCATCACAGAGGGCAGAATGTTGCCTTTGCCTTCACCAGCTTGCCCTTATTTTCTCCATTTATCCTTAGCCACATTGCTGCCAGCCTTTGCATCTTCTCCAGCTCCCGCACCTCCAATTCCACGTTTGGGTCCCACTCTGTTGCAGCATACTCTTTTAACATTTTAATATATACCTTTTCTTTCACTGCACTACTAACACCCTTCAGTAACCTTCCCAGCATACCTAGAGCCCTTCTCCCTTTAGACACCACTCTCTGTATCAGCCTTCTCTACCTTAAGTCACTCTGCATCATTGTGCCTGATCACGCCTCAACATTTATAATAACCAAGAAGTGTATTTATTTTATTAGGATCAAGGGTGATTAGTTTTTGGGGTGGTGAAACACTTGCACTGGTTTTTAGTTTCATGATAGTTTTTGTATTGAAAATAGCAAAGATAAATGCATAAGAGTTGAAAGAAAAATGTAAACATTGCTCACTTTATTGTGAACAGTCAATATTTGTATCCTGAGGATTCCTCTCTATCTCCTGTCTTACCCCTAACCTTTTTCGTCATAAACCTAACAATCATTTTATTTTCATTTTGTTCTCTTCCACCCACAATAATTGTGTCATCCTGCCACTTTTTTCCGCCACACACCTCTGCATGTACAGTTCTGTTCAGAATAAATCAGCGGCTGAAAAAGTGAAAGTTCACTTCGGGTATGACCGGCCGTTAAGCGAAGGTAACGCCTGAGTACCTAGGCAAACACACAGTGCACGTGTCTCCAATCACTGTGAATCTGGGACTCACAAAATACAGTCACTCTTTTATTTGCTGTCTGTTCTAACCATAAACTGTGCCATCGTAGCGAGGGCATTTGATTTGATATGTTGCGAAAAGCTTTGTGACTACACTGTAGTCTAAGTAAGAGGAAGAATTACATATATCATTCTGGCAAGTTGTCATTAGTTTACACGGAAATAAGAAACTTGTATTAATCTTCTATAATAAGAAATGTTCTGTAATTATTTTTATTGATATTTATATTGTTTTCACTGTCTCTTGAACAGCCAAATGAAAGTATAAAGAGGAACGGCCACTGCATTTGTTGGTAAATCATTCCAGCATTTCTCTGGCGTGATCTTAGGAAACCAGGGAATGCCAGGCTGACCTCCGTAACGCAATCGGGTGGCGCGCCGACTTGCGGTGAGAGGTTCAGGTTTTAAGTCCCGGGTGAGGCATGGGTGTAATTTAGTTTTGGTGGAATATAAAAATATGTACAATCATCTCTATGAACCACATTTCCAACGAGATGTAAACTCTAGAAAAATAGAAATAAATAAATTGGAAACCGAAATCAAGATGGCCAGATTTAGGATCAAACCCAAGTCCTCCCAAATGAGAGTTTAAACCATTATTGCTGCGCTAGCTTTCTATAATATGTAATTATATTACGCGTACGTGTAATTTAATGGACGATACGTAGCGATAAATATACAACTAAACATTGCCAACCAGTTATTTTGTCTTCCCTATGCACCGAGCTCAAGGTTGACACAGAGTGAGATGGAACAATACTAACACATTGAACTCGAATTTGGGAGGACCCAGGTTCGATACCCAGTCAAGGCATCCTGACATGGGGTTTTACCATTGTTTCCCTTCTCACTCCAAATAGTGGGATTTTTTTTTAAACAAAAGCCTCCCTTACTCCCTTTCACGTAAGTTGTGTTGTTTGCCTTCTCTATTGGCATCACTGTCGATGTACGACGTCAATTTCTGTGTGAATTTTTTACATAGCTTTTCATCCTAGGCTGGTCTCGTCTCAGAAAAATACAGAATGGACAAATAGCAATTCGTATTAAAACCTAGTCCTACCATTGACTGACATAACAATAATTCGTCTACTAACAATTAAAGGCTACCGTGCTTGTATATAATCTGATCATAAATGAGACAAAGCTAAGTTTTGAAGTCTACGCTGGTAAAAAAATTTATGTCTTATATAAAGGGGCTGCTTGTTTTCCCGAAAATATCCCTGCAACAATTTGTTCCAATGACTTGTGTGCACACTTGCACCAATGTTTCATGACCAATTATTAGATGTTTTTATCCTCCGTTTTTAGGAATCTACCCACCCACAAATCACAGGCAAGTGGTATCGAAGTAATGTTGTTTTGATTGGCACAGTCAATTAAGCGACGTCTGTACACAAAGAACGCTGTCAATACCCATGAATAATAACTTCTGATGTGCACGTAAGCCACTGAAGCTAAGCCGTGTCTAAATAATTTTGCGAAAACTTCTGGCTATACTCATTAGACATAATTATTTTATTTATTTTATTTACGTCTTAAGTTTTACATGGCGAAAGTAAATGTGTACGCCTTTTCTTACATTTACCAGGTTTATTTTACATTATAAAGTTATAAATAACAGTTAAAAAATATCAACAATAACAAACTGTTGAAACATTAATTTACAATTGGAGCTAAGTCAGTTTGTACAAAATATTGCTTTAACAAAAAGATAATTTTATGTAAAATAATACAATAGAATGGAAAATTAATCATTTATATTCTAGTAACATATGATTTAGTATAAACTTTTTAAAGAAAACAAACATTTTACAGTTACGACTTTTGTTTTATAATAAAATAACATGTTTACTGTAAAAGAAAACTAACTACTGTATTACTAAAATTTAAAAAATATGAGAAAACTTAATTTGGGAAACAAGAATTTTCAAATTAAGTCTGTTGCGTAAAAAAAAAAATTTTCTTTTTAAACTTGTTTTTGAATCCCAATGTAGACGTTATGGTTTTTATTTCTTCTGGGAGCTCATCCCACGCTTTGGATACAGATACATAAAATGATTTCGTAAAACTTTGTGATTTATGGGCCGGTGAAGCTAACGTTTTTGAATTTGCGCACCTAGTTTGACGATTGTGTTTATTAACAATTACGTGCAGAATAAAGCCATTTTTACGGTTATCAGGAACAAAAAAACCTGAAAACTATCGATCCCAATACTTTGCGAAATGACTCGCCTTAAAGCTATGTTCAATGCGTAGCATAATTATGACGTTTTGGAACAGAAGTGCGTTGCTATGTTTATAACATCACTGTCAGGACTTTCAGGGTCACACATTCTTTGATGTGTATTTTATAATAGACCGGAGAAATCTAACGTAGTATAGCCTGCATAGCCAAACAAGTGAACCTACGTTCAGCGAAATTGTTGTACAACGTGCAATTACAGAAGGTGAAAGGGTGTGAGCCTACTATTTATTTTTGCGGAAAATGTTGTATAAAATTCATATATTAGTTTGAATATTAGTTTTGGTTATGTCCAGTTAAGCCTAACATAAAATAAATCAGCCTGAAACGTATTAAGCCACATTAAAGAGATACAAAATTCAGTTTACAATATCAGGTGTCCTGAAGATTATGATGGACATCATACACATTATATATTCATTTATGTAAGAAACAATTTGAACTACATTTAACAGGTAGCTCGATAAATGTAGAAACACAAGTTGTTTGCTTTGTGCCGCAGTTTTAGTCCCTGCGTATCAGAATGTGCTGCAGATCTACTGTTTACATAAGAGCCCCATAAGATATGAGTCAAACCATTTTAAAACCACATCTTTTACATCCAATAACTCCATTTTCTCAAGCAATAGTTTATGATTTGCTGTATCAAATTCTTTCCATAAGTCCAAAAAAAATTCCAATAGTGTTATTATCATCATCGAAAACATGTAAAAGTGTATAAATAAATTTGATTATAGCTGTATTTGTATTTTTATTTTTTATAAATCCTTGTTGAAAAGTAGTTAGGATATATTTGTTTAAATAATTTAATAATTTTTCATTCATAATAAATTAAAAAATCTTGGCAAAAGCACAAATGATAGAGATAGGTCTGTAATTTGTAATCTCAGCTTTGTCACTTTGTTAGTGTAGTGTATGATTTCACATAGTTTATCATCATTGACACCGACCGCTTGAACTGCTGTGATGAATTTGTCCTTAAGGTCTTGTATATCACACAATTCTGCCATTTGGAAAACATCATTAATGCTGCTGGCTCACTCTCATACTATCAATGTTTAAAAAACTAGGCACGTTCATAGATAAAGTTCTTTTTTACAGGAGAAAAACTTATGAAACCATATTTCAATTGTACCGAACTGCTTTGAGTCTTCTTGCAAACAAATAGAGCATTTTGTGTGCCTCGGGGCTCCAGCAATTTAAGAGCATGTTCACTTGACTGTGTTCACACTTTATATATTAAGTTTTGATGCCACCTGAAACTTTTCAAATGTTTTGAACCTCTTAATCAATTCTGCCGGCGCCCAAAAATCAAAATTTTCCAGTAGAACAATGTGAAATTGTGCTTCTTATGCCATGTTGATGTTGCTCAAACACGAACAAAATGTGTCACCATTTCTACACTCAGACCCAAATTACAGTGACCAAACACGCTTTCAGCCTAGTTTACACCAGCGATAACATTGCTATTAGCCTAACACACATTTTCAACTTAGTTATTAACAATGTTGTAAAAATGATTGAAAATTTTGACATCATGCTATCAACATTCTGTTATTAACTTTGTTAATATTTACAAAGAAATATTAGTATTATTTGTTACAAACATTTTATTGGAATATTTGCTAGCAACTAAAGTTGTGCATTTTAGAAACATTTTAATAACTTTGTCACCAACACTGTTGCTAACATTCCCTGACCCATTCTCGGGAAGTAGATCAAAGGATCTTGATAACAAGTGTTATTAGCAGTGTTATTAGCAATGTTTGCATTTTGATAATGTGACATATGAAATTTTAATAGTTGTAATTATTTTAATGGTAGTATTATTTTTTGTCATCTGTCACATATTTTATTTTCTAAATAAGTAGGGTTAAGTTGATTTGATGTTATGAAGTACTTTCAGAAAGAATACACATAAATTGAAGTCTCCATAGAAGTTTCACATTTTTAATATCTGCTGAGCAGTATAGGTCTAGTTATTTATTTGTTTTAAGATATATGTTTTAAATATTTTTGATCGTATGAAATTGTTAATTATTATGTTTGTAAAAATTTTAAGGTGTTATTATTTGTTGTATATTGTTTTCTAAAATAATGTAACATAAATTTAGTGTTGAAAGTATGTAAATTAACTGCCTAAGGTAAATTATGTTTATTTTGCTAGGAGGTTGGTTTTTCTTGCTCTGTGATTGTTTTAGTGGATGTAGAAAACCAACAGAGAATAAAATGGCAAGATGGTGAAGATAAAATTAAAAAAATGACTTGTGTTCTTAAGTTTTTCTCTAATAATGAAATGGAAAAGATGAAGACATTTGTCCAACTGCTGGTCATCAGATAAGTGATTGAATTTGTAAGCAAGCTTTGAAATCTTCATATAGTATATGTTGTTATTTTTAATTAAGTACGAACATTTAGTATTGGATTATAGTTTCTGTACCCAGAGGTCCAGCAGATAGAGTTTGCGTGTACTGTGCTAACCGTGCTAGGAAACACATGTTACACACGTACGTTATAATAATCAACGTTGTTATTGAAATCATACATCATTATAATGATTTTATTAGTAACATTATTGTATTTTCAGCAATATTAATAGCACATTTGCTAGTACCATAGCTTGGAATTTGTTGGTAACATTTTTGTTTCAAAAATTTTGTAATTAACATTGCTGGTAATTAACATTTTTGGTGTAAACTAGCCTTTATAGCAATAACTAGCCTACTCTTTGAATATGTTGTATGAAATACCGCTGCCATCATGTTACTGACATTTAGTCCACTTACCCCTATATTGTGAGATCATTACAAACAACTATGTTTACGTTGTGGGCGGCCATCCCACACTGGTCCTTTGTCTGGCCAACTTGTCCACATATTCTTTATATTACCTGACATTACAATTATGTATGTGAAGTATGCATAGCTTGGACGAGCAGACAGTTTTATTAAGTGTATAGTATTGTTCTGGTATTTACGTCAGATACAGAGCAAAAAATTTTCTATAGAAAATGGAGATTCACTGATGTGTCAAATTACTACCCATAATGCTTATTATGTAAAAATGATATTAATAGTTCTGTAAGAAGCTTAAATTAATTAGTTCTGTGCTATATGTACAGTTTGAACAGGCAACAAAGAAAGTTTTTTTGTTGCATTTCACACAAATAATTAAAAATCTCTCTCCTGCCACCCTGTTAGTTTTCTTTTTATTTGGTTAAATTATAAAATTGCACTAAAGTTGAGTATGTATGAAATAACAGAGGTCAGGCAGCTCTGACAGTTTCTGTGGTTTATCGAGTATCTGGTCGTGTGTTGGTGAGTGATTAATGTAAACAACGTAGAACTGGTTTGTTGCGTAACTTGTGCGTCACATAGCGCCTGCTAACCTTGAATCTAATGGTTACAAAGTTGCTTTTTTTTTGTACTATCTGTATAAACGACTGAATAATGCAGTTATTCTTGTTGTTAAAGTCATTGGTGTAATTTAACACTTGAATTACCATAGGTTGACATTCATGTTTTTATTTTATGTGTAGCTGTTTACTTTTTTATTTTAATTTTTTTTATTTTTTATTGAATTTAGCTAGTTACTGTAGCTGGCTTTTTAACAAAAGGAAAAATAAATTAAACAACATTAAACTTGTTACTTGACATTCTGTTTGGATGTTGGTACAGCATTTTAAGGAAATTTTAAGCTGAACAGAAAGTAATTATAAAATGTGTGTAGTTCTTACTAGCTAGTTTTAACATACAAATCGAGAACCATGTACTGTATACACAGTCAACATTTTAACAATGAAACTTGTAACTTCTTTCTAAAAAACTTAAATAAATAAAAACTGTAGCTCACCATCTCATTTTAGTCTCAGACATCTATTGAACACCAAACAAGCATATTGTGCTAGAAGCCAAAAGGCCTTGGCAAATTAAAAATTAAAAAAAATATGTTACAGTGAGTTATAACAAGTAATGAAATAAATATATCAATAGAGAACATAAAAAAAGAAGACAAAGTATAATGACTTGTGTGGGTTTTTACTATCACTACCCTTAGGCCTACTCAAAAGTGCTGAACCAAATAAATGGTATGTCTCAAAACATAAACGTGTCTATGAGGCCTAATAGTGTTATTTTGAGTTTGGTTTTGCATACTGTTTTTATTTGTTTTTTATGGGACATAATTATTGTGTTATTTGTTGTATATTTTAATTTTTTTTTTTTTAATGTTCTGACAACAGTTTATCTTGGCTAGTTCTTTAAAGGGATTCATCCACCACCATTTTAGATTTTAACTTATGCTAACTACAAATGTTAGTAGGCCCACATTTGGCAATGGAGGATGTAGAGTACAGAACTTACCAGAAAGTTTACATACCTATAACATTGATAGAATCTTTTCATTATTTTAGCTTGTGAAATTGCAGAAAGGCCTTTTTTTAATATAATTAAACTACTGCAATTCCTCAATCCTAATCAATGAAGCAGTTTTATTACTGTAATATTTACAGACCTGGAAATGTTGCAGGTTCAACAACCGGCCACCTGGACTCCACAGTCCTGTGTACTTTCTGTCCTTAGCTACGTGTTCATTGGTTGTTGCTTAAAGTTAGTAGCCAATGATAAATCTGACATTGTAGCTCATGATTGACTGTTTTCTTGCAGCATTGCTATTGGTTCATAGGTTTCGATGTCAAATTTTACAAACATTGGCCTAGTTGCAAAAATAACTCGTATGTACAAGAGTGTGAAATCTAACGTCTTCTGAAATGAAATTGTGATATTTACGTGTCTCTACTAACATTTGAACAGTCCAAAGGATCATCTTATGCTCTATTGTGGCAAAATATACCAAATCGTCTCGTAAACAAAAATTATTACAAAATTTGTATCAACCCAAAATTGTGGCAGACATTCACCATATCTGAATGGTTACTGCTAGAAAAAAAGGGGATGGGAAAGAGGAATTAGACAAAATTGTTAGGCCTACCTTTTAAACCTAATTGTTACTTTGCGTACCCATATAAGGAAACTTCTAATGATTAATACTTCTGCGTGCCACATTTTGTAGTTAGTTAAGTATTAAAATGCTATATAATTAAGTCAAGTAAGTTCATTGCAGGGAACTGCAAGATACTGGCCTACTGCCAACACTCGCTATTCATGACGTAATTTATTGTAAACTTATTATTCCTTACTACTTGAAAGACATGCATTTTTTTCTTTAAAATTTATCTTTTTTTTTTCCCCAACAATTTTCTAGCCAGGATTTGTGTTTGAAGGGGGAGGGAAGTGTCGCAAACTTGGTAATGTTATAAAGTAACACTGACCCTTCCCCCGAATAAAGCTGGGGAGGTGTGGTTGCCCTCCCGTCCTGGGAAAATTTAGATTTCAAGGTACAAAGTAATGCTATTTAGGTTCAGCAATTTCCGTACTGTAAGGGAGGGTCTGGACTTCGACCCCCCCCCCCCCTGCTTATTAAATTACCAAGGCCTTTAGCTAGTTTCTGTGTTGTTACATGATATCTGAAAAATGCTTAGAATATATTAAGTTTATTGTACATATAAATGTTTGTTCATATTGTACTTCAGCCAACACATGTCTTTCTGTGGGTTGCAATATATTTACTGCAGGCATCTTAATTTGTATAGGCAGTTCGGAATAAAGTGAGCACTCGAAAAAGCCCTGCTAAAGATCTATTTCCAGCCAATTAGTATCTTTCCGCGTGTAGCAGCTAACGACGGGAAAAGTCTAACCTCCTGGGACACGTCACTTTATGTTTGCGCGTGTAAGATAATTGTTCAGTCGATAGGTACATATATAGTTTGATAAGAAATAAGTTTATTAATTATATAAATTACAATTATATCGCTGTCGGTTGATTTTGTTTCAGTATTGTTGTATTTAAATACGAATAAACACGGAACTATGTTGTGTTATTTCGTTGCCAACCATACAAGCAGTAAAGTGACTATCGGTAATGTTGAATTATATGTAGTAACACTTGTGATATTTTTCAAAGGTTAAATAATTAGTGTTCACTTTATTCCGAACGGCCTATAGATAGGAAAAGTAATGGGTAAACTCTTTCAATTTTCAGTACTAATTGTGACATTCATTAAAAGTACTGTTGCGTGCCATGTTCCTGGAGGCCAGTGGTCGGCGGCTGTTTCGTAACACCTTGAGGGCTGGCCGATGACTCAAAGCCCGGGTGGCTCATAGTGGAAAACCCGCCTGAACTACGTCATAGATACCTGTCCCAACTGCGTCTTAACCCTTCGAGGGCGGCGGACGTGACTGCTAGCACATCCGAAACATGATGAAATATCTATTTTTAGACCCCTGTAATGCGGGGAATAACCGACTGTCTGGGCTAGTATAAAAGCACAGAATCGGCACATTTGGGAGAGTTCGCTATTGGAAGTGCTAGAGGAAGGT
>PNEQ01042897.1:0-31831 GCA_003012365.1 Medauroidea extradentata | reverse complement strand
CACTCAAGTAGGAGAGAGACGGATGTCGAACGCTGCCGAACGCAAAGGCCGATTGTACTTCTTTGTCGCTCGTTCCGCGCTCTCGCTTGCACTTCAAGCCTTACATGGAACGCCTCAGAGCGAGGTAACGCCGCATCAGTCATGTTTTTTCGTGCGTGCAGCCGGCTCTATCGAATTATAAGACGTTGTCACGTCAAAAGTGATAATATCTAGTTTCGAAAGGATATTATGGACCCACGCGGTAGAGGCTCAAAAGCGACGGAGCAGTAAGGTCGACCTTGAAGCGCGCATCAAATGCCGCGTCGCCTCAACGAGCCAAGTTTGAACTAGCGTGCAATGTTCCCGCCGATCTATCTTTGCTATGGAACACTAAGCTGTGACCATATAATTTTATTGGTGGAACGTCCGTGGCAAAATTCAGTGCACGTCTCAATTTGAGTTTCATATACATCCTATTATTACATTTTGAAGAACGGCAGTTTGAAAAAGACCGTGTTTTAGCCATGTTGGAGGATTTACAAACTGTGTTTGTAATAAGCGTGGTGCTTTAACAATGGCCTTCCGACCTTATCCGAAGGGTGTTTTCTTTTCTTTCATTTGCACGCGGGGGTGCATGTGGGATTTGCTTCGTAAAAAAGCCTATTTACAAACACACTGCAACGCATTTTAAGTGTGTGGTAGACGGCCCCTTTAAAGGTAATAAACTTGTCAGAGGCAGTATTTCGCAACTCTACGCCGTCCAAGAGATAGCAGCTATTGTGCTGTTGCTATGAATGCATAATAGTTTCAGTGGAATGGACATGTCTGGTTTTGTGTGAAAACGGAAGTTTTTGCCTGATTGGTTAAAGGACGTAATTTTTTTTATCAAATCTGACTACATATTTTTGTGTAACTTACGAACTATAAATTGAAAGTCTGTTTACCTTACGTAAGTCTTTTTGGGGACATATTTGCTTCAAAATTGTTCCTCAATTCAGAAGAGTTCATATGTTCAGTATCACTAATGACGCAATACTGCTCACAGTACTATGATGATCTGAAATGTGTTTAAACAAAATGTGACTTTTTTTGTTAAAAAAATATTTTACATAATTTTTTTCTTGCATCTTCCCGAAAACTTATATAAGAGGTTTCGCATCTTTACAGACGATATGTGTTTACTTTATTTAATATCAAATTGTTATTATTTTATTATTTGTTTGGTTTTTGTGGTTGCATCGCTATGATCAGTATCACTGGATAGAAGTCTGGCAAATGAAAATAAATTTTACCTAATTAAAATAATATATTTATATTTTGGTTGTGGCTTGCTGCAGGCAAACTGAGCTTATAACTTAAAAAGAGTATGGCAGTAATCATTAATATTACGTGATTCCAGAGCTATTTGTCCGTCCTATAGCTGAGTTGATTTATATTTCCGTGTAGAACATTCCGTTGCAGTGCTTATTCAGGGTGTCAGTAAACAACATGGCGTAGGGCGATACAACTATAGTGACTCGCGATACAGTGAGAACTTTTGAAGACTGCCTTGTCGAGAACAATGATTAAAATGTATTATTTATTGAGACCTCAGACACTGGCCGTTGATTATGACCACGGTCGTAGAAGTACAGGTCTGGACACTCGCCTGTCTAACAATGTATTTTGCTTGACCCCCTTGTTGTTTGGCTGTAGTTCGCCAAGGTACCGAGAATGTCGTACTTTTTGGCGCTGTTTTCCGGGCGGTCGGACTCAAACTCCGTCCACTTTTTTCCATTGTTAAATTTATAAAGTAATTAAAGATTGCTGGAACCATTTCTTAAATTTGTGAACGAAGGAAGTATTTTTCATAAATTGATAAAAAATACGTTTTGATAAATTGTTTATCTTAGTGGGGAGGAAGTGGGCGGAGTTTGAGCCGACCGCCCTAACAGCATTGTCGTGAATTTAGTGAACTACAACCGAACAACAAGAGGGTCAATTTTCCAGGCAAGTGTCCAGACCTGTTCTTCTACGGCCGTGATTATGACACAATCTATTGGCGTACACTTTGACTGTCACTTAAGAAGGCGTGGTACATAATTCAACGCTGAAAAAAATTCATCAATAACTGTAGGTTTCTTGAAGCCAATTTGTGAAAACTAAACAATAGCAATCCTAGACAATAGTTTTAGCCAACTTAACAAACAAAATATTGTTTCCAGGGTTACGAACTTCTGAGGCACAATCTCTGACGCCGGAACATCGTGCATTTAACTGCGGCGCAAGAGATCACGCGTAACGAATTTGTAAATCTGGATAAATATTTACTAAAAAAGTTGGCAAATACAATTATCTAAGATTGTCATTGAGTATTTTATCCATAGTGGCTTTGAAAAAAGCGTAGAAATCAAATTATGTTTTCAGCGTTTATTTATCTACTACGCACTCTTATGTTGTTTTGCTTATATTAAAAAGTTGCAGAAAACTGTAAATTATTGGAAAGGAAAATAGTAACTACGGTTTCAAAACTGCTCACTTTATCCTGATCCCCCTATACGTGGATACACAGTAACTTAACAAAGTAGGCCTACCGTCAATCAGGGATACTTGGGAGTAGGAAACACTTGACCCATTTAACAAAAGAGTGCTATTTGCATACGTGACAGCTTAAAATGAAATAATGCTTATAAGTAGCCCATTTAATTTTGTTAATAATGTACCACAAACATTTCCCCCTAACACTAAATATATATATATATATATATATATATATATATATATATATATATATATATATATATATATATATATATGTTGTCCCGAAATATTCTTAGTTACAGCTAAAATCCAGACTGTCCCCAGTTGACTGTTTAAGCAGGACAATATTCAGGAAGAAATCTTCGCATTATAGCTGCCAATAATGCAGATGTGGGTAGACGACCACCTAAAGAATTCACCATTTCTGTCCGTTTCACAATTCTAAACACCGTAACACGCTCTGTTTGAAGTGAAAACAACTGTGAAGGTAGGAAAATTGAGATACTTGTGAAGTAAACAAGCTATGATGAGACACTGAAGTTCATGCTCAATTGACAAAAATATATCAGTCCACATATCTAGTTTACTAAATTAGGAAGAAATATACATTAAAAGAAGTAACAGACCAGTATTTTCTGAAAAGTCAATTCCTCACAAATTCGCGAAACATCTAAAGTTTGGATTCACGAACCCAGACTTTATTACAACTGCCGCCTGTTTATATGATTTGCTTTGGCAGAAAAATTTTGATAACCATTGCTTGTATATAGCGATTTAAAGTCCCCAATTTAAATATTCTGTTTCATATAGCAACAGCAAAATGCTGTCAGTTTTTTGAGCACTCACAAAACAAGAGAGACTTTTCTGTTCATAGTTTGAAAAGAACATTTGTAGTTAATTTCAAAAAATAAAATTAATATTTACACGTATGTAGGCTGCAGCACATACGTGACATAAAAATAATAAATTATGTTAAATAGGATAATTCTACAGTCAATTTCATCGATAAGAAGTTTGATTTTAAAGTGGTGTTTCACGGCAACCTGTAGGTAAAAATAATCATGTGCAGCAAAACTTTACCTGTAATATCACTTAAAAATTTCAATGCCTCGCAGTGAGCCTTCGTTGAGTTTTAAGGTGGGGCTCACAAGCCATGTTGGAATGGCTGACTGTAATTCATATTTAAAAATGTTCATTTTCGCACTCTAATCCATACCCGCACAACATGTTAGCTTACTGAAAGCCTTGCATTTGACTTGCAGTTGTTATAAACTTGCTTCGGTAGGCTTACTAGAAGCCTTGCATTTGACTTAAGCTTTTATGCTGGCGTAGGTATTATTTAGCTTGACAAGCTTTCTACACGTGTATTTTAGAAAAATGCTTGCAGTTAAACTTTTTGCAAGCTTGTGTTAAGCTTGATTGCTTACAAGTTAACCTTAAATGATGTTTAGTATGTAAGCTTGCAAAATTATAAAAAAGTGTCAACTAGGCAACTTGCAGCAGACTTGCTGCAAGCCTACTTGCCAGCTTGATTTTGGCTTTCCATAGCAAGCTTACTCATGAGACTTGCTGCAAGCCTGAATCAAGCTTGCAGCAAGTTTATATTTCGCTTTAATTTAACTTGCCATAGCAAGCTTGCTCAGAACTCTTGTTACATACCTGAACCAAGCTTGCGACAAAGGTGTATTTGACTTTAATTACATTTACATAGCAAGACTGGTCATGTGATAAGCTGCAAGCATCCTGTCCTCTATACTAAGCTGATATTGCATTGAAATTTTCCTTAGCAATCTTAATTCATGAAATATTTTCTGTGCCATTAATAATGATCGAACTTGAGATTTAAATTGAACTTTGTAAATGAACAAGCGCTTTAAAAAGTAACACTGTTTCATATGCTACCTAAAACAACTATTACGATTTTATGTACAACTACAAGTCAACTGATATCCTTACCGTTGTTAGTAAATTCACAAACTTCAGCATTTCCATAACAAAGTTCGTTATCTTATAATCGACTCTCACTACTACACTACTTTTAAGTATTCGCAATAGTCCAGTGGTTAGCATACCTGCTTTGTAAGCAAGTGGTTAAGCGGTTCCAATCTTGGCACAGGAGCCGAAATTTAATGTTTAGTAATTAACTTCACAAGTCGATGAACAAGCAATATTTAAAATGTAAATTTGAATTACAGAGAAAATATTGCAGAAAATAAAATTTTGATTTATTCTTCAGGCTGGCAAATTAAGCTTGCAGCAGTCTTGCAAATTAAGCTTGCAGCAAGCTTACAAATCAAGCTTGCAGCAAGTTAGAAATGTGTAAACTAGGCACCTTGCAGCAGGCTTATAACAAGTTTATTGGCTTGCATTTCATGCTTGCTGCAAGGTTACTGTCATGCATTGGCAAGCTTGCTACAAGCTTGTAGCAAGTTTTTTTTTCTGCTGTCTGGGTAATATCTGACCAATACTGATGACGCAATTAGCCATATACTATTTTTAATTTTGAATTTATTCTCACATTTTCAAAGTCATCAGCCGGCTTCCGTAGCGCAGTCGGTTAGGCGTCGGTCTACGGTGCGAGAGATCCTGGGTTCGAATCCTGGCTCCTGCGTGGATGTTGTGTTGTTTCCTTCACCTCACTCCACCCTCAGTGGCTTTTAATATATATTTGTTAAAAGGCCGAGGAAACCACTCACCTCACCTTCAAAGTCATCGTTGATGACCACACTGAAAAAAATACTTATTAGTCACTGCAAAATATTTTGTTCAAATGAACCTTACCAAATTATTTTGTAGTGACCACAAATAATTTCTGCTGTCCCCAATAAAGTTTTGCAGTGAGTACAAAAAAATTTTGTAACCACTACAAAATTATTTTGTGAGGTCCATATTGACGAAACATTTTGCAGCCACCGCAAAACAGTTTTTTCTGTGCAATACCGAAGGCATTTGTAGAATGTGAATGCGCTATAGTAATGTTATTTAGCAACCTCATGGATATTGTTAGGATTTATAGATGGAAAGTTCAACCCGTGGGGTGAGATCCTACCTTACAGGCTACCATTTGGAGTCACGCGAGTGGCTGGGCCACCCTTACCGCTTCCGCGCTACCACACCTCGGTGACGACAAATATTCTCAGCCAGGAAGCCGTCTTGAAGCATGAAGATTATTTACTTCCTTCAGAAGGAGACTTGGTTGCAGTGTAGTGAAATTTCCCTCGAGCACGGCTTGGAGCCTCGTTCAGACGCGTGTAGATGCTTCTCAGTCATCCATCACTCGTCACAATGCGCCTGCCAGTCGCGACGTGCAACCCTCCTGCCTTATTCCCACTGTAGTTTATTTTGTTCACGTCCAAGGTGAGAGTTCTCTTCGTGTGTGCCTTCCGGGTCGAGGCTCGCGTGCTTCGGAGCGACTGGTGTAAAGTGAAGGTGGATACGGCAGGTTGGTATTAGGGCTTTAAGGGTGTTCAAGTGCGTAAAGTCATAACTATACATTTATATGAAATAGTGTTAGTTTTGTAGGCGATATTTTTGAGTGCAGTTTCATCTTACGAAACAATTTTAGCTGGCGTAGTTTTCTCATAATGGTGCGTCAAAGTCAAAATGTGCATGCATATAGTGAAAACCAATTTACTTACGTACGTGCAATAATTCACAGTGAAATAACATATCATGGGCTACGAAATAAAACATTTGAAATATTTCCGTGAACTGTTTTTGTATTTTAAAAAAATTGCTGAATTTGCAACTTTTTTCTTGTATTTTTGTGATTTTTTTTAAATTCAAAATATTACGTTGTGGGTTATTTAAATATTTCATTGCATAGCTCATGGGATGTAAGTTCACAGTGAATTATTTTGTTTAAGTAGGTGAGTTGGTTTTTACTATTTGCATGGCAGCAGAACATGCAAATTTTGACTTTGACGCAGCATTATGAGAAATCTACGCCAGCTAAATTTTTTTCGTAAGAGGAAACTGCACTCACAAGTATCGTCTATAAAATTAACAATATTTCATAAAAATATAAAATTACGATTTTATCGCACTTGAACACATTTAACGGCGCAATTCACCTCAGTTTTCAACGTCTTTATTTATTTTTATATTTCTACCAGATATTTTTTCTTATTTTAGACATAAATTGTAATGAAATCCTCCTCTTAGAAAAATTTTGTATCTCTCATAGTTTTGCGTAATGAGTCAAAAACATCAAAATTTGCGCTTTACGGTTTTATGTACGCCACTTAAACCAACTGACATACCAAACCGACAAAATTCACAGTGTATAACAATGTTATGATTTGACATATGTAAAACAAAAAATACATACTTTTGTATTTAATAAAACATGCTGAATTTTGAAATGAAAATTAAATAAAATACCAAATTTTTTTTAGAAGTACAAAAAACCCATATTTTTTGATTTTATTCATGTCAAATCATAGCCTACAACATTGTTATATAGTGTGAACTTATTCAGTTTGGTATGCCAGTTGGTTTTAGTGGCGTACTTAAAACCGTAAAGTCTAAATTTTGACGTTTACGACTGATTACGCAAAAACTATGAGATAAAAAAATTTCCTAGGAGGAAGATTTAAGCACAATTTATGTATAAAATAAGAAAATAATATCTGGTACAAATATAAAAATAATAAAATACGTTAGTAACTGAGGTGAACCGCGCCCTTAAGAATTCTGTTTTGCAGCTTTGCTCCTATGGAGTTTGAATGAGGATTAATGTTAAATAAATTATTTCCTAATTTACCAATTTTAACTGCGACCAGTAGAAACAAAAATAATATCACGTTAAATCTCTTAAGCAACTCTGAAACTCAGAGAAATTTTTGGACAAACTTTATTACCTTAATTAAATTCATGTTAGGATCAAATATCCTATGCATACAAAAGCCCCGGCCATTTGTCCACTAGCTGCTATTCAGTGGAACGGTGGACAATGAACGAATAGACGGGGAATAAATACGCATAGGGCAATGAATTCTAGCATGCAGGTCATTGAATCAGCGAAATTTTCAAGTCATTACGTGTAAGTTTTTTTTTTTTTTTTTTAATTTTGCTATTTCGGCAAAACCATTATTTAAAACAAAACTTCCAAACAGATGTTTGATATCTCCTCTCGTTTAAGCTTAAAAAAATTAATTTGCAGAAACAGTAAAAAACGAGAGAGCGCGAACTTAAAACGTCTTGTTGTCGGCGAGGTCATTAGAGACCGGACCAAAGGCTTTGAGAAACACTGTAAGAGGGACTGAAGAGGCGGTGGTTAGTTTTAAGGAACTAGCCTTTAAATGTCCCGGTGCTATTTAGAGCAACGGACTAAAACATAATCAGGATGCCCGAACCGGTAATCGAGCCCGGAACCTCAATAATACTGCGCCATCACGCTGAGAAGCAGGTTTTATGTCCCAAAGACCAGCACGCCCTTCCTCCTCCTGCGCTTTAACTGTACGCCTTTCCTGTTCTCTTCCTTCAGTCTATTTATTATGCTTTCTACCGAGATTTCTCCTGGTTTTGTCAGGAAATCAATACCTCTCCCTTAGTGAGTGACATTCAGACAAATGCAGACAAAATGGAGATTGTTGATTTATATTTGCAGTACCAGCTACTAAACATTTTCTTATATATTTACTTTCCACAAGCGAAGCGGTTATGCGAAATAGAAGACTGAAAAAACAAGCATTAAACGCTGTTGAATAATATAAACAATACTAATACTCTACCATTCACATATTTTTCACTCTACTAACACAACTATTTCTGTTACTGTCATGATGTCATTAGTGTCATGTAGTAGATCAGGAAAATCAAGAATATCATACCTTTTAAACTGTTCAGAAATGAACCATGTACGCGTTGGTATTTTTCGCCTTTCTTCATCAGTATGGAAACGTATATGTTTGAAACATACCATGTTTATGTATGTATTCATATAAATTATGTGTATGAACTTAAAAAGAGTACACCACAAATCTCTGAAAAGATAATGGGTCATTCGAAAAAAAAAAAAAAAAAAAGGCAAACAATGTCAAACGCTTGGGACCACTCTCACACATTTCTTATTTCTAACGTTGTGCTCCTTGTACAAACGTGTTAAAATATTTAGGGTATCGTTAAAGTTTTATTTGGATTCCAGAAAGAAATAAAATATCGGTGTGTAATGTTAATACTGGTACCGTTTAGAGACGAGAGAAATTTACACATAGAGCATAAGGAGCACATGGTACAGGTTAGAAAGAATGTTTTCTTGTGGGAGAGATTAGCACAGGGAAAAGTTTCGTCGCTAGTTGCGGTACTATCGCCAACGGGTGCAATAAAATACAAAACTGTGGTGAAGTTAACTTTAACTATGTTTGGCAAAGAGAGACACCGTTTAATTTAATTTAGAGTGAAAAACTAACAAATTTAGGCTTTGAAACGACCAACTTCATTTAACTTTCTATAATTACGAAAGTTCTGTGATTAGTCGGTTTCCATCTCTTACCGATACCAGCACAAAAAGCAACAGAAATTGTCCTTCGTCAAACTTTTAACATAGACTGTCCAATCTTAACTGAAGTCAAATTGACTTTGTTTATTCAAGTATCAATATGGCGGAGTGCAATCAGCTGTCCCTGTAGTGTATTGAGAAATGAGGTTATGGTTGAACATCCCACAGCCAAATTACATAACTTGCTAAAATATCCAACAAATATTTCATGTAACATCTCCCTTTCGCGCAAGACCTCACACCTTTCGCCATAAATAAACGCCATTCTCTATTTGTATGCTTCTCTAAACTCTGGTGTCAATTGTGAGTCGATATGTTTCGCGGATGAGAATGCTTGACAAAACACAGAGCTCGGTTGGCGAACGACATGCTGTACGAGGGAGGTGATCGAACGATTGTTTTGGCCAGCTAGCTCCCCAGACTTAACTACAGTAGAACGTCTCAAGGATGCTTTATCACTGATAATTTCATTGGGTCCACGGCAAACAAGTGTGTTGCATGATTGGCTGTTCGGGAAACATAAACCATTCCATACTGTAGTGAACGTGTCTTTTTTTTTTTTTTTGTTCGGTTTTACTGACGCCAAGGCCCGTCTTTTGTCAGTAACGAGCGTATCTCTTCGTACGTGACCGGAATAATCTCTCATATTATAATTATTTATGGGACCGTGGTGGCCGAGGGGTTAGACCTCTCGCCTTCCACCAAGATGATCCGGGTTAGATTCACGACGGGGTCAGTCCCCTGATTTTTGCATGAGGGAATCGTGCCGGACGATGGCTCTGGTCGGCGGGTTTTCTCGGGGATTTCCCGTTTCCCTCGCCCATTTATTACGGCGCTGCTCCATACTCGCATTACATCACGCTTCACCAGACGGACCAGAAAGACCTCGATGTTGAGCGCTGACCAAAATCTCTTCGTTCATTCACTCTAATTATTTATGTACAATCCCTAGAGTTACTGATTTCTTTTGTGAAAATAATATTGCACTACCATATTTCAGTGCCTTACGTACACACAAGTGGTGGATATGCCGTATACTGCGCACGAAAACACCTGATGTCAGTATATTTAAGCCCTTATTGTACGAAGGATTACGAACGTGGTTACTCTAGTTCATAAGCGTTGTTTCCGCTATATGAAGTAATGTATTTTACACGAATTTTGAAGAGCAATAAAGTAGAAATGATTCATCCAGTGATAAATTTGCCATGATTAATCTAAATATGCGTTGATTAGAGAACAAAATTGTCCAATAAAATGTGAACTTAACAGTATAATTGCGTATTGAAACACGATTCCGTGAGTACCGACATCGTCCACTTTTGTGTGTGGAAACTATTGTTGTGCTAACAGTGTTTAATACAATAATGCTAGTTTCTGCAATTTATTTAACATTCTGTGTGCAAATGTGTTCGCTTTATTGCAATCGCCACGCAGCTGCATATCGTCAGTGACGTGCACATGTGTAAATAAATAATGCATGTGGCCGTATTTTCATGTTTCCGCTAGGTTTATCTGCATAAACAATAACTGTTGTTTAACTACATAATTAATATTACACAAATATGATACGTGGTATTTTTATCTTTGAAATGTAACAGTAGCAGATTTTTTCCCTTACCTAATAGCTCTTTACACCCGAATGCAACACACGTAAAAGTTTTCATTCAAATCTGTTCAATCAACCATACTAGGCGTTTACGAAAACCTTACTCGATAGAATATATATTACTAGTACCCGACTGTAATGTATACAAACAGAAGGATATTCTGCACTGTTCTAAGCTGGTATTGTAATAGAGGTCGATCGGCGACTGAAATATACCGCTTCTGCAGATTTTACCGCTCATACTACTATTCGAGTTTATGTTCGGTCGGAAAAAAACTGTTAAACATACAACGACTGGGTAGATCTGATCACGTGGCCAATACTATAGAGTATATTAAACTTACTACGTTTTCGTAAATGCCGACTGAGAGTTGTTTGTGTTGGTAAACAATAACGCTTTGTTCGCGCAAAACTGGCATACATGGTCGACTTCAAGGAAGTACCAGCATGCCATCTCCTGTATACTCATACCTCCATGCGTAACCGTATGCAGCCCTGCTTCGTGGTCAGTGATTGGATGTTTTTTTTTTAACTCTCAGCGGAAATCACTGGCATGCGGTATCGCAGCAACCTTATTCTCACTGACTGGATTTAGTTGCTTGGACATACTCCGTTGCAAAATAAATGACTGTCAAAGAAAAAAAGCATACGTAAGCAGAGTATGCTTTAGTAAACAGGACAGGACAGTCACTTATTCCGCGATGGAGTATGTCCAAGCAACTAAATCCAGTCATACACTCCCATTGTATAGTTCTTTCAAAGATCTTATTCTCACTGGCAGTATGGATGCCCCCGCACAGACACTCTGCCAATAACTCCGAACTACAGAAGTGTACGTACAGTACTGAAACAAATTTGTGCAAAACAATTTTCAACATAAATCAGTGGCTCTAAGAATCTCGTAATTGAATGGGAGAAATGAAAAAGGAAACCATCCCACATTTTACCGAAAATAAACTTAGACAAGTTGTACTTTATGTGTAACTTCATCGATTGAGGCAAAGAAAGAAAACATTCCATGATTCCATAACCCGCTATAAGACTTTGTGTTTTGAAATATGTTGTAAAAGGTAATAATTTCCTCCTGAACCTCAGCGTTCTGGCATTATTGGCTATTCACCACAAGATTCGCTCAGGTAGTATTTCTTTTGTTAATGTAGTCTCTTATTGTATTGTGAATGTACAACAATAACGCTGTCAATGTTTGATTAGTATACTGTAGGTATGATGGCACAGAACATACTATTCTTGTAATTAAATGCACTCGTATTAGGAAAAAAGTCCGTAAATGATAGTTGTATCGAACTTTTAAATAACCCTCAACTCTTTGGAATTAAACAGGAAAATATTCCAAATAACGTCGTGTACATAAACAATATTATGTTCTTCAGGTAATGTTCAATTTGCTTAAGTCCTAAGAAATCAATGTCTAGTTATAAATTTCTCCATTCAACCTATAGTTTAGTGGCATATTAGTTTTTCACATTTTCGCGAAACATGGCCGAAGTGGAATATGTAGTTCCTTGATCTCACCCATTCAGTTATTTTCGACAGACTACTCGCGGTTGTTTTGACAAACGTACAGCTACATTTAGTGAGGTATTTTGGTCAGCGCTGGTGAGGAGTGACATGAGGTGAGTACGGAGCAGCGCTGGAATGATGAGGCGGGGTGAACGGGAGATCCCCGAGAAAACCCACCCGGCACGATTCCCACATGTGAAAATCCGGGACCGACCCTACCGGAAATCGAACCCGGATCGCCTTGGTGGGTGGCGAATGGTTTGGCCATTCGGCCACCGCGGTCCCATAGCTACGTTTACTGAAACGTCTTAGGTATAGTCACCTAGGAGGGCGTTGAGGCCGTCAACCCAGCAGTCGAAGGTCTGCTTGTTGGGCGCCACCAGGTCGAGAGAAGATGGCTCCTCCTCTTCCAGCAGCAGCGAGAAAGACAACTCCACCAGGTCAGTGTCCATCTTGCGTTGTCTGCCACAGAGAAACAAGTCAATCTAATACAAAAAACAGCATTGGTACTGTGTTCGTATTTACGGACAGAGGTGTGCGGTTAATCAGGGCAGTCATTTAGAAGGGGATGGCAGAGGGGCTGTTCCCCCTCCCTGAATTTTGAATGAAATGTGTATAAATTTTTTGTGTATTTTGTAATGCAAAATTTAAAATGTGGCTATGTCTGTACTCTTGGCTGCATTATAGTTGGTACTTATTGCTGTAAATGTTTCTCTTGTGTAACGCAGATTTCTGATTTCTCAGCATTAAAAACAAGTATGATATTAATTTATTAACCGATAAAGTAACAATATGTGTGGAAACAGCTAATTTGTGAAAATATGTTAATTATATGTGAAAAAGTATTGACTACACTTCATGGAAATCCCTAATAGCATTCTCCCAAATGCAACAAGCCTACTTCAGCAAAAAAAAAATCTTGACAAGAAAAACCTGAAATGACACCTCTGCGGGTTTGTATGGATAAAGAAAACGTCACGAAAAAAAATATTCATGTCAAGTACCGCAAGGGGGCGAGGGTGACATTGGGTTAAAAAAGGAACATTACAAAAAAAAAAAATACTTTTCGCATGTATGGCAGCCCTCAATAAAGATATTCACTGGTGATAACTTCCGAATAATGAATATCCACATGACATTTAATTAATATGTAGGCTACTCACTGTTGGCAATAATGGAAAATAGGAATAGTATAATATGTTCCAAAGTTACCCCTCGTGTCTAAAGTCACCACGCTTACGGTAATATATGTTTGCGAACTAGATGAAATTCTGATAAATGGTTCTTACGGTATCTCGTGTCTTCAAATATTTTAAATGCTTGCCATTTTGAAAATATGAACACAGATTGAAAAAATACATAAAAGTCAAGTCAAGTCACCTTTTACCTAATGAAATTTTGATAAATATTTCCTAAAACATGTCATATTAGCATCAACATATAAAAAAGGTCACCATTTTGAAAACATTAACAACGTATTAACGAAATATACAAATTTAAAGTCGGCTTAGTAACGTGTACCAGGTTAAGAGGGCCTGGTACATAATTCAACGCTAGAAGCTTTAATCTATAACTGTAGGTTTCTTGAAGCCAATTTGCGAAAATTAAATAATGGCAATTCTAGACAATAATTTTAGCCAACGTTTTAAACAAAATTGTTTCCAGTGTTGCAAACTTCTGAGGCACAACCTCTGACGCCGGAACCTCGTGCATTTAACTGCGGCGCAAGAGATCACGCGTAACGAATTAGTAATTTCGGATAAGTATTTACTCATATAGTTGGCAATACTATTATCTAGGATTGTCACTGAGTGCTTTATCCATATTGGCTTCGAAGAAAGCGTAGAAATCAATTTATGTTTTCAGCGTTTGTTTATGTACCACGCACTCTTAAGAATAATTCGGAAAATTATTTCCTAAGATATGTAATAGTTTATTAAATATACATAAATTACCGCAATTTTGAAAATATTACACAGCATAAACTAAATTAATTAAATTTAAGTCATCTTACTAAGTAATTAATATGTACCCAGATTAAAGAAATTCTAAAGCATGAGTACTTAGATATTTAGTGTAGGCCTAAATATAAAATGATATAAGGGCCATCAATTGATATTGTGAACAAGGTGTGAACGAAATACCCAAAATTCAAGTCACACACACAGGCAGACACACACATAGACGCACTAGACACGACAGGAAGGTTCTCTCATAGGCCTACATTTCATTCGGGAAGTCAGTTTAAAATATATTTTCGGCTGGCTTTCATATGTAGGCTACTACAACCACACAAAATTATCACACATTGTGTAAAATTTTAAATATTAAAGTAACCAAATTAAATATAAATATTAGTTTTAACACATTGTAATTTTGGCTAACTCGTATTAAAAAAAACGTTTATCATGTTTTGTAGTAAGTGAAATAAGCACTAACGTAATTTGCAGAAAGGGGCCGTGGTTAGAGCACTCGCCTCTCACCAAGACGTTCCGGGTTCAACTCCCGTCGGGGTCGGTCCCCGGATTTTCGCATGTGGGAATCTTGCCGGACGATGCCGCTACTCGGCGGGTTTCGTCGGGGATCTTCCGTTTCTCCTGTCCCTTCATTCAGCCGCCGCTCCATACATCATGTCGCTCCTCACCAGCGTTAAAAACCTAGATGTTCAGTGCTGACCAAAATCTCGTCACTTCACTGCACAATAATTCGGAAAAGGAAATAAGGATTCAACTAATTAGGCGAATAAAATTATTTTACCCTTTTCAGTATGAATTTCAAAATACTGCAGTACCATGATTTTCTACACCTTAAAATGATTGCTAAAGGCGCTAGAACACGATGAACAATATTTATGGAAATTTAATACGCTGTTTGATCACAGTTGAAGTTTATGATCAAATTGAATGCAAAAATAGCTAAACCACGATTGATGGTGAACGAAGTGTCCAATTCAAAAGAAACATTTTACTGAAGTAGTTAAGACTTAGGGAATCAATTGATACCATGTAGGAAACTGTAACATATTAATTATTGTTTTGAAATTAATGTTTTGCAGTATTAAATTTTACAGTGTTTAAGATTGTTTTTTAAATATTACAACCATGAAAAACCCTCAAAACGTAAAGAAAAGTCTTTAACAGTGGTTTCGATAGTATTTTCTTAAAAGCAAAACTATTATCGAACCAACGAACCTGAACATAATTTTGACCGTCCTTAATATTTTAGTGGAAAAAAAAAAAAAAAAAAAAAAAACACTACCTCTTTGTACCTTAATTATCAGATATTGTATGACAATAAGCAATATTTTTTTGCGGGAGGATTGTGCATTGTTTAACGATAAGCATGCATACATTTGTGCTCGTATGGTCGCACACAGTCTCGGATTTTGTCAAAGCATTCTTTAAATATCATTTGAGTTGTTTGTACCAATGCGAAATAAAAGTACCGAGTATTATCGTAACCTATGTGCCCGTACCTGACCTCCTTAAGGTGAGGGCACCGCTTGCCCGTCACCAGGTTGGTAACACTGGATAGATGCACCTTCTGCAGCTTGCCCTGGCTGGAGCTGCTCTCGTCGTAGTCTCTGTACATCAGCGTCTTGTGATTGTTCGTCAGGTACACGTGTCGCAGCTTCTTCTTCTCCCTCTGCACACAACACGTGAGGTTCACGCCATTCACGGTCATGTGAGTCCTTTTTAAACCCTTCCCAGGGGGCACTAACCCAGGCGAGGATGCAGTAAGGACGTGCGGACACAGCGGGTACATTACTTGCCTGCGATAACTCTTACCTGCGCAGTAGCCACTCTATGAATCCATCTCAACAATGCAAGGATTTTTTGTCTAAATAACTGTGAAATCCAATATTTTCTTGTACAGATTTCACTTTCTGAGCTTTAGCCTTTCAAAAATATCGTTTCTAACATTACTGTGAAAACTATGTACTCTTTCTAACAATTTTAATGCACGTGTTATACATTCAGTGAATAATAACAATGAGGATGATGATGATCATATTAAGTATTATTATTTATATTTTTAAATGACGTCCTGAATACTTTGAAAACTCTCATATCCTTACCCAATACTTACAGAAAAATATCTTTAGTAATAATATGCCATAAACTTTTCATGTCGTTGACGTTCTGGGGTTCAATAATTTTATAATGGTTGTAAAATTAATACACCTGAAATGTTCTGACATTTGATTTTAGACAAATACTGTAAGCGATGGTGACTTTGGACACGTTAGGTGACTTTGGGACATTGCATAAAATAATTTTTCTCATGTATAGTAGCCATGTATCTAAAATCCACTTGTCATAGTTCCGAATAATGAACGTCCAAACAGTATTTAATTAATATCTACTTTCTGTTGACAATTATAGAAATAAATAACTATATAAAAGTATTCCGAAGTCACCCCACATGTCCAAATTGACCACTGCTTACGGTACAGTATTTCTTAAAATTAAAGCCAATGTAAAAGAGCAAATATTTAAAAAATGTGAAAACTAAACTTAGAAATAATATTTAGAACATAAATGCCGAATATGCAAACGTGACTTATAAAAGGTAGAAGTCAGTACACAACAGTCTTTTAGGAAAAGAGTGCTGACCTGGCCCCTTGCATTGAAGAGTGGGAAGTCTGTGCCGTCCATGAGAAGGCCGATACGCTGCTCCTTGATGAGCTCCAGTAGGTGGCTGCGCCTCGACTCCTTCAACTGCTGCACGGAGGGGCAGTTGTCCAGGAACCACTGCTCCTTGTCGGCTCGCTCCTGCTCCCACATGGCGCTGACTGCATGGTACGGTACATCGTGTAGAGCTTCCTCCAGCCTCTCCAGACTCCCAGGCCTGCAGCGTAGAGCCTGCTGCAGCTGCCGCCTCATCACCGGGAACACCTGCCACATTGACACCTCCCATATATCGACATGTCTAGAAGATACTACTCCAATGTGGGGATGATTATGTTATGGTTTATCGTGTTATATCTCCTCAAAACGATGGCCTGCAGGGTAAAACTAGATACAACTGCATTTACAGTTTACTGTCAAGAAATGTCCAAGAAAGCTCTACCAAGTCACCTTGGACTACATTGTCAACAGTAAATGGCTGTACAGTGCTAATTAAGTACAATTTGAGAAACTGTTCACAAAGAGATGTCCTCAAGGATCAGACATGGTTCCGGTGTGGAATACACTCGAGTTGAAATGTAAGGAAATGCAGATGACTGACTCATCGTCATCAAAGGAAACTCCAGAAAATCTCTCGAGGATAACGCTGCAAACGTGATTTCCAGACTGAAGCAATGGGCTAACATTGTCAAACTCAACCATCCAGTGAGCAAAACAAAAGCGATGACTATAACTAAAATCAGTGGTTCGTTTTCAATGTCATCGTGTCCACTTAGTACAACTGCACAAGTACATTGGGAATATATTGGATGATAAAAGCTTCCTACATCAGTCTGAAGGCAGTTGTAACTCTGTAGTAACTAAAATTAAATGGGAATACTGAATGAGGATTACAGTTTAGGGCGATAAAAAAAAGCTGTATGAGGTAATTTTTAAGGTCAAGATGACACATAGTGCAGTCGTATGGCGTAATTAAATAGGATTGAACAAAGAAGTCCACCATTTTGGACAAATGAGAGATAAGAACTCATACTATCCGATAAATAAATATAAACAAATAAATATAAATAAATTATATATATATATATATATAGAGAGAGAGAGAGAGAGAGAGAGACGAGGGGAGATATACTTTTGGTCTAATTACAAATGCCAGTATATACTTTGGTTAAAATCAGGTACTACAGTGCAATACTATCCACAACTTTAAAGTAATCCTCCAGCAGGTGAGATTGGTAGTATCGAAATTACTTGAAGCATAGATTGTTTACGACACTACTGAACGTGCCGTCAGAAACAGTATAAAAAGTCAAGATATAGTAAAACAGCTCTATCAAGTACTAGAGACTGCAATTTGCAATGGAAGGTGACATGACCATCAAGACAACACACGGAATTGTGGAAGGGGAATTGAAGAGTTGGACAGATAAATTATCTTGCACGATAACTGTGATGACCCACGAGAGAGATCTCAGATTAAGGTGCAAGAGGAATCAGCTGGTGAGGAAGGAAGGATTAATTAACAAAACCAGCATAAAGCCTCGTAAAGTATGACACTTCATGGAGCAGGGAGGCAAGAAGAAGAGAGAAGCACCATTATACCGTGCGCTACATTACATTCTCAAGTTAGATTGTAGTGTTGACGGAAATAAGGAGTGTTGGCATACGGAATACTAAACCTGAACGCATGTGTGAATTGTGCTGGTCGGCGGGTATTTTTCAGGGATCTCCAGTTTTCACACCCCTTCATTCTGGCGATGCCCCACGCTCACATCATGTCACCCTTCACCAGGAGGGATCTAGATGTTAAGGGCTGACCAAACTTTCTTCACTCAATTCGCTCACTAAACCTGAAGCAACAGTAGTGGAAAAACCCGACACATATAGATGTATCAATCACAATACATTCGTAAAACATTGCAACGGCATTATAATGTGACGACTCAGCCAACATTGACAGTCCTACCATAGTCATAGCACGGTTGCGAACACGAATAGTTGGAGTAATAGCCTGCACAATTGCATTGTATGGGAGTGTGCCAGATGGCATGGCAACATACTCCGATGGAAAGGCATCACATCCCGATGGCAGACTGGCTGGGTGCCCGTATACGTACGTCACTCCCTGAAGGTTTACATGACATGGAACCTTACAGAGGAGAAGCTCCGGAATGATAAGGACGGAAGAAACGGGCGATCTCCGAGAATACCTATTGAACAGTGGCCATGTCCAGCACGATCTCAAAATGCAAAAATATCAGGGACCAGCACGCTGGATATCTAACCCGAATCACCTTGGTGGGAAGCGAATGATATAGTCACTGCTCCACTCACCTTGTCCTCATCTTCGATGGAGCGCGCCCTCATTTCCCGGCGAGTGCGCCCCAGAAGCGACAGGCTCCTGCAGAAGAGCTCCTCCAGCATGTGCAGGCCGGGCTTGGAGGCAAACACGAGAGGCTGGAAGAGTGTGCCGTCCTTCCTGGGCGTGCGCCCCACTCCCATGACGTCGCACACGAGCCGCGCCAGCCGGTCGCACGTCGCCGGGAACGAGTGTGACAGCGTCATTTCTTCCTGCATCAGCCGCACGTACGACTTGGTGTACCTGTATGCCGAGAAACAACATCTTCAATGGCCATCGACTGCTATCGATACGTCAGGCCAATTGGAAATGCGTGGTTGCCTGGAAGTCCGAGAACAGGGGGAAATGGGCACATATACAGTAAAGTTAATTATATATGTGGTTAGGAAGTTCAATGTTAATAGTTTGGGGAGGAACTACTTTATGCTGGTGCTTATGGAGAAAACCTCGTCCGTCGCCAATGTACTCTTCTGCACCAGAAGTTATCCCCGTAAGTGCCAAAACGTAAGATGCCTTAAAGATACAAAAGCCACTGGCGAAGGATATTGTCCTTTGTTAAACTCTTTCATTAGGAATTATATAATATTTCTAACCTGTAGTAGAATTAACTTCATCCGAAGCTACTTCACAGTTGGTGGCAAAAAAGATATCATTATAAGGTGGTTCACGGTATCTATGAAAGAACTTCTATACTTCTGTCGTTAGTCAGTCTGTATCTTTACACCGGATGTGAATAAGTAACTTGGTCTTCAATGCTATTCAATGAAAAGTTTTTCATTAATTTAGTATTGTATGACCATTAAGAGCACACAAATTTTATTATGATGAATTTTACTTAATTTCTTACTGATTAAACATTTGGCAAGATTTAACTGTAAATATTTCGACAGAGACGTAGCTAATTACTTTACCTTTCATTTCGTACATTGTATTCGAAAAACTAAATCTTAACCACGAAACTACATGGACAGTAAAATATTGCCGTACCTACAAGGAAAATGAAAATATAATTTTTTGTTGCATGGAACCTACTGCATCTTTATTCGTGTTCAAAAAATAATCTCTACGTTTTATCGGACATCGCATTTGACGTGATCTCTCAATGAAATTTTTATTGTAGTGATAAGGTAGTATGGTGGTGGGGGTGGGGAAGAGAAAGTTTTATCTCTACATATTGACGCATAGCAATTTTTTTGTGCCACCGAAAGAAATCTAAATAAGTTATAAAGGTTCATAAAACATAATTAATATAAATTAACTTATTTAATGTAACAGCAGTTCAAGAATTTATTTAAGTTAGAAATTATGTGGAACAAAATTGTGGTAATCTTCTGCTAACTACACGATGGGGAAGACAACCATAGTTAACATTGAACTATATTCTATTATAGCCAGTGCTATTTTTTTCAGAGATTTACTTTAAAAGTGTTAATTTTATCGTGAACTGCATATATCCAGCTGGATGGACTGGGAGAAATGTGCATGCTGTGTGCGAGGTCTTTCGCAATTTTTTTTTATTTTTAATGGAGTGAAAATTTTTGGGTGGTTACGGATAGCATACATGTCCCGACTTTGACGTGATTATGGTGGTGACAACCAGGCACACGAGGTTTTTCAGACGTGGTTCACTAATAGTTGGTGTCACATGTTTGTTTCGGTATTATGTACCTTCGAACTACGGTAATCTCTGCTGAATTTTCGTCAAGATCGCCTGTAATTCTCGCTTGGAGGAAACTTGGTAGATGTTGACGTTATTAAGTGGCTTTTTGTGGTCCTCCCAGCTTCCTTGCATTTCAACACAAGGCTATTTCGTGTCACTCCTTATGAACGGGAGTTCATCAATAATAGCACATTTTTGCCATGATGCAATTGATTCTGGTCTGCGTATTAGCCCTTCTTCACAAAATTACGAATCAAAAATAGCGTATTGATAACATAAATACGTAAGGTAAATTATAGTTTAAAAACAATTTTACAAGTATTTAATGTAATGGATTCATTGTTTATAATCAAAGATCTTTACTATTGTCTTCAAAGCATATTCCTTACCCAGTCGTTGCGTTCGGTCTTATTTTTTGGTTATTGAAGAAAATTCCGTGCGGTAAGTGTGATATTAAGATACTAGAAATGAAATTATAGCTGGAAAATCTCAAGATCTTATTTAATCTACAGTCTACACTTAGACTACATGTTGACCTGGTATTTTCTATTAAAAAAAATTGTAGGAAGACTTAGCTGCAAAATTATTTTGTAGTACCAGTAACCACAAAACGATTTTGTGTGCCACTGATTTTTGTGGTGACCACAAAATAAATTTTGTAGGGTAAATACACAAAAAAATGTCTTGTAGAGGCAACAACATATTTTTTCCCCGTATTGTAAGCATGTAATAATGATACGTACTTTTTAGCAAAGTAAAGCATAAAGTCTAGAGTCATCTTGCAGATTGAACTCGGTGCCAGAGCTGAAGTACTCAAGTGGTCCTCGATATCCGGCGTGGACATACATCTTTGGAAGGAGTTCTTCCTTGGCCACTTCCCGGTGTCTATCTCCCCCATGTCGTGTTCCACCCGAGGAGCGCAGCTGTAGCGAGCCTGCATCGACGGGCTGTCCAGGTTCCTGGAGGCGAGCATCTTCAGGTCTGCTTCCCCATTGCTTACCAGAGTCTTCAGGTCTAGGATCTTCTTTTTGTCCTCCCCTGAAGGATCGATCAGCGCCTTCAGCTTGTATTCCCTCATGTTCATCACGAGGTTCTGGTAGACGTGCAGCTCGTGAGCGGTGGATTCGCCAACGTCGGCGTTCTGGATCACGTTCTTGTATATCGTCTCGCGGTACTTGTTTGACGCCATGGACTGCAGGACTCGCGATGAGTTCTCCCCTTCCGCCAGGGCGTTGATGAGGGCCAGCGTGTGCTGCTGCACCTTCGGCTGGTCCCGGTTCCAGATGTTGTGGATGAGGTCGGAAACGGAGATGTTCCTCTCGATGAGTGAGCTCTCCTCGTCGTCGGCTCTCTTGCGGGCGACGATGGCCCTGAGGATTGACAGCGAGTCCTCGATGATCTGGGCGTCGAGAGGGTTGTCGCTCGTGACGAAGCTCATGACCCGCGTGATGGCCTGTGGGCTGAGGGATGGCGCCAGCTTGAGGGTCAGGATGCTGAGAACGCTGCTGAGGCACAAGGAGACCTCGGTGAGAGGGATTGTAGTGTCGGCGATGTGGTCGCAGAGCACGCTCAGCCCGCCGCACGACACGAACTCCTTGGAGAAGATCGGGTCTGGGCTGTGGATGGACAACTGCTCCAGAGCCCACTGCCTCTCGTCCACCGACACCAGTCTCCGGAGGATAATCTTCACCTGGAAGTTAGTAATGTCCCTAATTCTAACAATGTCAATGTCTTGGAGGAGCATTCAGTGAACTAAATAACATCTGTCCTAATTATTTAACGGCATATGGTGTTTTGAATTATGTTAATTCCTCTCGAGTTTCTTTGGACATTGTTGCTTGAAATACCAGTACACTTAACACCATGTATAATAATGTTATATACTGGCACACAAAACTACCAGTGTGTATACGAAAAGACTAACATTTTTTCTCTTGGAATTCAAAAATTATATGAAGAACGCCATATTTTTATTTTATATACCTTCCAGGATTCCTTCTGTGAAAGTTACTTTATTTAGCAAACGATGGCTCTGAGTCAGCGAGAGAGTGTACTGAGTTGCGAGTGTAAATTTTTCCTCATTTGAGCAAAAGCGACAGTCAGGAGTTACATGCCACATTCACATTTAAAATGAATGTTTATTTAGTTGTAATCCTGTTTCAGAGTTTCGTAAAATCGTCTGGTGCGACAACAATATAAACAGTCATTTTTAAACCCTTAGTAAAAGAAAACTGCTTGTTTACCGACGGTTTTTGTATTGTTTGAACGGACTGAGCTCAAATATGTTTACTGAACTTGCATCTACAGTAAAACTATATTCATAAGTACATGTAAAATAAATGGTAATTCTAACACACATTTAAACCAGAGCTTAATAAAGTATAATCGTAAGGTGCCATACTTTTTCAAAATATTATTTGTCTTAATGTGATTGACTCTGACAGTATGAGTAAAGTTAACGGGTTTACTACGTATCTTTCAGCCACAACTGATCTTGCAATGAAGAAAATAATGTGTGTAAAAAAAATAACAAGTCATATGTACACATTTTTAAAAGTATTACTACTGCATATAGGCTATAATTATGTCGAATCTCTGTTTGTTTAGTTTGAGATAAGGAAAGGTGCATACTTCACACTTACGACAAAAATAACGTAAAGAAAATATTTCAGCACTCCGAATGTTAAATTTCGTCCGCCTTAGACAAGACTAGACAAGAAGAGAAGACTTTCTCAGTCCTTGGCAATATCGCTGGCCAGGTCGTTGCTCGAGAAACCGGGAGGCCGAACGATACAAGCCCCGCATTAAGAATACCGGTACACATTCTCCATTAATAATTACGGAATGTTGTACTTATGCAGTACAAGTAGCACTGTAACAGTGAGAACGGGTATTAGGCTTGTCTCAGCCAGAATTCCATATTTAATTTGACAAATAGTACCCTTTATATTGCACTGAAGTATATGTTAACATGCATGCACAATGTACAGCTTCAACCACCGAGCATGTCAAAAATGTGAAATAATTTTCGGGAATTCTACAGTTATACTTTATGGAATATTTTTCTCCTTTATGTGCCAAAACTTGACAGTGATAGTGTGTACACAGCACAAAAAATTTTTTACAGAATTCTATTAATAAATCTGAAACGAAGTTTGTGAAGAGACTTTAGTAAGGAATTAAGTAGAGTGAGATATTTTGGTCAACGCTTAACACCTAGGTCTTTAACGCTGGTGAGGGGTGTCATGAGGTGAGTACGGAGCAGCGCCGGAATGATGCGGGAGATCCTCGAGAAAACCCACCGACCAACGGCATCGTCCGGCACGATTCCCAAATGCGAAAATTCGGTGACCGATCCTGCCGAAAATCGAACCCGGTTTGACTTTGTGGGAGGCCACCGCACCCCACTAGGAATTAAGTGGTGTGATGGATTCATCAAGGAATGATTATATGTTAAATTTATGTATACTAATATATTTGCATTCTTTGCGTTTTGTCTTGGGCTGTTAATAACATAACAGATGAATGTGTTGATCTATGTAATGGAAGGAGAATGTGAATATTTGAAGTATTTTGATTATAAAGTGAACATGTACAGAAATGTTGAATACATAGCAAAATTTAAAACTGTAAATGATTTTTGTGAAGATTTTGAAGAAGAAAAAGGTATTTGTCAATATTATTGTACACACTATTGAAATGTCATCGTGTATGCCGGCCCAGAAACCCAACTAAAAGTCACCATGTTTAGCCAATTGAGTTTAGTCCTTTTAACCGTTATTTTTCTGTATGTTTGTTACTTTTTCATTTTAAATCATTTCGGTAATATTTTCATAAGTAATTACACTTTCCAATGAAATTTCTCTGTTCTTGAAATTTTTTCAAATTGCTATTATATTTTTATTGGAAATTTCAGGATGAACAGGTTTACCACCATAAAAATTTCTTTAACTGTGCTTTGGAGTAGAGAAATAATTTAACCGCGCCAATTACAATTCCATGCTCGAGAAAAAATGCAGAATATTTGACATAGGCATGTTTATTCTCGACTCAGTGGTAGTACGGACCTTCTGCTGGGGCGAGTGGACGAGGCCAAGTATGCAGCCATCTCGGATGAGGGAGCGGCTGTCCTCGGCCAAGTAACGGTTGAGGCGCTCCTCAGACTCGGACACGACGAGCTGCAGGGCGTACTTGTCAGGGTTGGGGTCCAGGCCGAACTCCGTGCACAACTCGGCGACCGTGCGCTCCAGAGGCTGGGCCGCCCACAGCTTCTTCAGCTCCGTGCGACGACCAACCTTCAGTGCCACAGACACTATCTCCTTGCTTGACGGCCTGCTGGACCGCGCAGCCTCCTTCACCTCCTCAACATCCACGTCTTCCACTCCTACAGGCAACACATTCACTTCCCTTGAATAAATGAAGGGTGTGACGAATTATAGTCAATGCGTCTTAATAGAAACATTGCATTTTACCCTTTAGGTACGTATTTATTGACTAAATCGATACCATGAGTATTTAGTCTTAAATATATATGGCGAGAGAGAGAATTATATTCTTAAATTTTGAATTACCTTAATTATTTCTTAATTATGATTTAAAACTTTGAACACAATGTGCGTAATGTAAGGCAATATAATTATCTAAGTCCCTATTGAAAATTTTTCAAATAAATATTTGTCAAATCTGGAATGAGGAAGAATTTATTTAAAATGCAGCATGCTGAGTGATACGACCTCTTAAGAGGTATGGAAAGGTACGATGTCGAGCAGACGACTGGAATACACAATTGTCAATTAAATCTGAACTACTCATCAAAATTCGATGATTATTTTTTCTGTGTAGATATTTTATCAGCATCCGTAAACCTCTCGCGCATTGATTTTCGAAGAATAAAATTATTTTATAATCCAAACGCGAATATTTTAGAAATTTGGTTACTATAGAGTCCTAGATATTATCATATTAAAAATTATAAAAATTACAGTTTTCCATTTTTTTTGGTTTTTGTTGTTTCAAACCCTTATTTTCTAAAAGAAAAACAGTTTTTAATTTTTTTACTCGACTGTAAAGCGTGCAACCACATAGTGCTGTATAAATAAACGTCCCCTGATAAAATAACACCGTACCTTTCCATACCCCTTAAGGGCATTTAACTGCGATAAACTAGTAATTTTATATTTATATGAAATTTTATTAGTTTTGTAGACTATACTTATGAGTATAGATTCCTCTCACAAAACATTTTTAGCTCGCATAGTTTTCTCATAACGGTGCGTCGAATTAAAAATTTGCACGTTCTGCTGCCATGCAAACAGTGAATTCCAATTGACCTACGTAAGTGAAATAATTCACACTGAAATAACATGCCATGGGCAAACATGAAAAATATATCCCCTAAGCTGTTATTATATTTTAAAAATTTTGTTGAATTTGCAATTTTTTCTGTACTTTGGCAATTATCTAGAAAATTCTAAATATTACATTGTGGGTTCTTAAATGTTTTATTGAATATCTCATGGGATGCAAGTTCACAGATGATTGTTTCATTTAAGTAGGTCAATCAGTTTTCTCTATTTTCATGGCAGCACAACAAGCAAATTTTGACTTTTACGCACCGCTATGAGAAAACTATGAGAGCAAAAATTATTTTGTAAGAGGAAACTGAACTCAAAGTATCGTCTACGAAACTAACAATATTTCATAAAAATATAAAATTGTGATTTTATCGCACTTGAAAATCCTTAAGGGGTCTGGGTACCCGCCATTTTGGAATAATAGAAATACTGAATTTAATTTGACCTATAAATTTCGTAAAATGTTTTATGCTTCGACAAGGCAGAGGGAATAATTTCTTACATCGTATACAGTTGGCATTGCTTGACTACTATTGTTTATATTATAACCGAGACCATCCGTAAAAATATGGCTTTCTTTCTTCGGGAGGTTGCTAGTTGCTAAGAAAGGCAGTGAAGGTGTAACAATTTGTTAAAGCTTAAGAAAGTAATACCTGCGCCATGTTAAACAGGAAATTTGAATGAATGTCATAGTATGGAACTTACTGTAGGAATTGAAGAATTCGAAGAGGTTATGTCATATCTCTGGTTAAAATTACTCCTTTGGTGAGAGAAGAAAAATAGTGAAAATTATAATAAAAAGAAATAACAGGCTAGGGCACTCATTAAGAAGGGAATAATAGTTTGTGGGGAGAGATTGAAAGGAAGAAGAATATACAAAACAATAAATGACGTCAAAGGAAGCGGAAATTACACAAACTTGAAGATGGTGGTAGATGACCGGTGCAAATGGAAATCAATCGCATCAAAACCTGCCTGTAGGCAGACCACTGATCATGATATAAGAAATGAAGTGTGTAACGAATTACCGACAATGTCGCTTTATATGGGCGGTTCAGGATAAAGTGAGCACTCGAAAAAGCCCTGCTATAGTTCTATTTTCAGACAGTTTGTATCTTTCCGTACGTAACGGCTGACGAGGGGAAATACCTTACCTCTTTGAATACGTCACGTGATGTTTGCGCGTATGAATCGATACAGTTTGATAAAAAAAAGTTTATTAAGTATATAAAACACAATTATGTAGATTTCGGTTAATTTTGTTTCAGTAATGTTGTATTTAAATAGGAAAATACACGGAATTATATTGCGTAATTTTGCTGTCAACCATAGAAACAATAAGGCAACTAGAGTTAATATTGTATTATATGCAGTAATAGCGAGTGATGTTTTTCAAATTTTACATTTTTATTAAAGGATGACAGAGAATTGAACCAGTCATTTGAGAAACAACACAAGTAAATTTTCTACCAAAATGAGTTGTGGGTTTTAAAATTTTGTACACAGGCATATATACGCACATTTTGCTAGAAATTCTAATTATGTCGTTTCTCAAATTACTGGTTCAATAATTTTTTATTTTTTATTTTGGATTATCTTAACGGTATCATAAATTCGTCTTGATATTTTAAAAAAAGTAAGTAGTGAAATGTGAGGTAATTAGCCGTGTCCTTAAAATATTGTTAAATTTTAAATTAGGACGAAATTTAGAAAAAATTATTGTGAAAATAGTCTTTTAAGGGCGCGGTTCACCTTAGATTTCAACGTCTTTATTTATTTCTATAATTGAACTGTATATATCTTTTCTTATTTTAGACATAAATTGTGATTAAATCTTCCTCTTAGGAAACTTCTGTATCTCTCATAGTTCTTGCGTAATGAGTCGTAAACTTCAAAATTTGGACTTTACGGTTTTAAGTACGCCACTAAAACCAACTGACATACCAAACTGAAAAAATTCACACTATATAACAATGTTGTAGGTTATAATTTGACATATATAAAAACAAAAATTTTTTTTTTGTATTTTTAAAATGTAGTTGATAATTTTTTAATTTTCATTTCAAAATTCAGCATTTTTAATAAAATACAATAGTATTTTATTTTTTGTGTTTGTGTATGTCAAATCATAGCCTACAACATTGTTATACGCTGTGAATTTTGTTGGTTTGGTATGTCAGTTGGTTTTAGTGGCGTACTTAAAACCGTAAAGTGCAAATTTTGACGTTTACGACTCATTACCCAAAAACTGTGAGAGATACAAACGTTTCCTAAGAGGAGATTTAATCACACGTTATGTCTAAAATAAGAAAAATAATATATGGTACAAATATGAAAATAAATAAAGACGTTGAAAACTGAGGTGAATCGTGCCCTTCAGGTGGTAGCTTCCTAGACATATTAATTTTATGTTTGTCTCCTTGTAACTACTTCTTACGATTAAATATTGACATTCAGAGTCAGTACTTAATAGATTTTTGTAAGTTTGAGTGTGCTTTACACCGTCAATAACTTCTGATGTGAAGCTGAATTCCGTAACTAATTAGTAAATTCCTTCCTATGACCTCCCAGATCACAACAGTACTGATAAATAAACGAATTTGTTATTTAAATACATGTTAAGATATTCTATATTACTTAGGTCTACGTGGCCTTGTTGTAAAATAAGTTAGTCAACGTAAAAGTTATATTATTAACCAATATAAATTAATTTTTTTTACTGTTATTGGAAGGAAGCATATTATAGTAATACCGCTAGATTTTTTGAAAATATTTTAACTATGTAAAATTTTTTTTCAAACCAAAAAATTATATAACTTTACTAATTGTAGAATTTAGAAATTTGTTAAATGTAGTCCTAATACCACAGCTTCATGTTTACGGCGTTTCTGCAAATATAATATTTTAAATCCTAAAAAGAGAGCAAATGCTGATTACACTGGCAAGAAACCTCCATAGAGAAAATTAAAAAGTAAAATAATCCTTAGGCTTCGCACGAACCACAGATCACCCACCTAACGGCACAAACCAAGGTTAGACCTACAGGTAAACATTGAAAAACGAAGTTGTAAATGACTGGTTCAGAATATTTAACATTATGTCAAAAATTATAAGACTTAATGCATTTCCAGTCCTCTCATAAGTATATAGTACTTCTGCGTAGTTACGATCACAACTGATAGTGTAAAAATAAATACCGAATCCTTACTTATGTTTTATTTATTCAAAATAATTTTCTTTTAACGTTAAAGTTTTATAACTTGTGTTATGATTATGCGAGTAATTTTGCGTTCGATCGGTCAGTTATTAAAATATCTAATTAGGTATATTAAAATGAATTAACCACACCAAACTTTTGCAGTAATAACGATTACAACGTGAAACATAATAATTATGCATTTGATTCACCACTGTTTTGCTTGTAACCTACTAAGTTGTGACGCCAGTCTTTGCTAAGTGTGTAGTAACCGTGGTCGTAGAAGAACAGGTCTGGACACTCGCCTATCTACTAATGTATTTTGCTTGACCCCCTTGTTGTTTGGTTGTAGTTCGTCAAGTTACCGAGAATGTTGTGTTTTATTGGCGCTTCAGTTAGGGCGGTCGGACTCAAACTCCGCCCACTTTTTTCCATTGTTAAATTTATAAAGCAAATAAAGATTCCTGGAGCCTTTTCTTAAATTTGTGAGCGAATGAAGTATTTCATAAATTGATAAAAAATACGTTTCGATAAATTGTTTATCTTAGTGGGAGGGAAGTGGGTGGAGTTTTGAGTTCGACTGCCTTAACTGAAGCACCAATAAAACACAATATTCTAGGTAACTTGGTGAACTACAGCCAAACAACAAGGGTGTCAAGTTTCCAGGCGAGTGTCCAGACCTGTTCTTCTACGGCTGTGGTAGTAACTCAAAATAACCAAACTTTACGTCTACTCAATGAATCAGTTCAACGTACCTGGTGAAAACTAATGTCTTCTAAATACGAGCGAGACGTAGCAATGTCTGACCTAGTTAACTAATGTGCTAATATGTTGCAATTAGTGAGCTGGCATGAAGCATCTACAGTCTCTGCCGAAACTTCGGGAGTGACAGCCAAGACGCAGTTTTATAACTTTGTCACTTGTTCCTGTGGTTGATCCCATTTTAATTACATATTTATATTTTTATTGGTTAAATGTTTAAATTTATTTGTTTAAGTACATTTTTAACTTTATTTTTGACACTAAAACCAATTAATTTACTCTTCATAAACTAGTTTATTCAAATAAAAAAAATTGAGTATGAATCACTGCAAGATTATTTTGTAACGAGAAAAAAAATGGTTTGAATATGCAATTAAGATAAAAAAAAATGGTGTCTCCATTAAAATGGTTTGGAAACTTTTGTAAAACGAATAACACTTTTTTAAAATTCATTTTCTTTGCTATAAATAAATATTTCCCTACGGGCGTTCGAGTGGGTAAAAAATAGTAATTTTATATGTGTACTAGCAGTCCCCCGCGGCTTTACTCGCGAGTATTATTCGTAACTGATAATATTTACTTTAATTGAAAAACCTCTTTGTACACAAGATTGGTACTTCAGTCATCAAGTGTTAGAATGTCCAAGCGGCTAGTTGAACTAATTCTGCAGAATGATAAGTAGCTATAGCTGTCCATGCGAAAAGCAGTCTTAAGTTTGTCCCTGCCACTAACAGCGACTTCGCTTGGGCCTTATTTATAAAACTGCCAATTTGACGTTCTATGGTAGTTACAGACATCTAAGGTAAGAGGTTAATCGAATGAGAAACATCTGTTTACCCTGTGCACAACCATTGGTGACGGTGCCCTCAAATATATATTGTCAAAATATTCACTTTAACTATATTGACATTACAAAGTTTCAGAGAGTTAAGGTTTCGCAGAAACGTATTTGGTGCCCCAAACCTGAGATTAGTGAGATGATATATCGTCTGTTTACTGTCAAAAGTGAGAATGTCAAAATGAGATAAAATTATAAAAATGCTAGGAATATGTATATGTTGTTCACGAACAATTGCCCAAGTTTATAGTCTATTCGTCGTTTCGTACTGTTGTGTCACAGTATAGTAACATACCACATTTTTGTTAATATCTACAATTCATTACTGTTTTTAAACGAAATAGCATTTATGACTTAATCACTTTTGGCAGTATACCGACGATATGTCAGCTGATATTGTAGAGGAACATAAGTGGAAAGCGAACTGCAATTTTACCCATTTTAAAGACTACATGTAAATTGCACTAATTCGATCTGCCTTGTAGTTTTTGTGTGTCAGAATTGAACGTTTGCACGCAGCTTTTAACGGAATTCGAGCCCAGAACCTCCCGGAATTTAGACCTGAGTGACAAACAACTGCGTCACGTAACGTCGAAATAATTCATGAAAATAATATTTATTGAAAAATAAAAAAAAAAATATATATATATATATATCTGTGTCCTGGGCTCATAGAGGTTGTACAACACTACGTCTCGATGGGTTACTGTAGTGAAACTCCTGTATAAGTTGTTTCTCGCTGCTCGTTCCTGCTTTTCGGATCGTCTGCCTTGATTATTGACCAACTAAGTTTTATTCTTAATAATTACGTTTCTTACAAATAAAAAAAAATACATACATATTTTATTAAATATTTACGTAAGCATCACTCTGACGCAAACACCACCTCAATATCGCTAC
>PNEQ01042894.1:0-18155 GCA_003012365.1 Medauroidea extradentata | reverse complement strand
TAGTTTGGCCGGTACACAACGTGAAGTGTAAACATTAACCTGTAAAACCAATAATTTCGCACGATGAGTAGTGATTCTAAGTTCATTAATAAAAATGTTTCTACAGTGATGGAAAGTAGTCATACGTAAAGAAAATTATAGTTTACTTACTTTGAAATGTTTATTTTTATTGCAAGGAATTCACTACCAGCATGTACAGACGTATTTGATGCGCACATTTTACTTACGATAAAACATTGGGGAAAAAAAGTATTCCTCCATTTTGTAATTACGATACATGAATGCAGGAATTTCTGTGATATTCCACTGGTATAAACGTTAACAATTCACATCAAATTATGAACCCAAATAGAGACAACGACTACGTATTTCGGCCATGATAAAATTACTAAACCAGTATGTACAGTTTAACCAACAATCGCCATAAAAAGTTTTTTGTGATTTCACGTAATTAATTTTTGTTTAAATCTTCGAATTTTTTTGTAACTTGAGATAGCACTTATAAGCAATTTGGAAGTCGAATTAAAAAAAAAATATTGGAAAACTGAAAATTAAATCAAACCAATTCGGAAAACGAATTAAAAATAAAATGGTAAACTGAAAATTATATAATTGCTTTAAATATAAAATTATTTTAGTGAAATTACGGTTAACACCAACTTATATATATATATATATATATATATATATATATATATATATATATATATATATATGCTTTGCCGTGAGAACAATGCGAGACAAAAAAAAACACGATAAATCTGCGTATCATTCTCCTTTGGTGAACTCAAAAGTTATCATTATTACACACAAGTTAATATAACGAGTATACCGATAAAAAAAATTGCGTCGTATTCACCAGTAATGGCATAATATTCTGTAATAATTTCATTATTTACCGTGAACTGTATAAAAAGTTATTAGGGGGGGGACATACAGACATACATACATACAGACTTACAGACATACAGACAGACAGACGCGCGATCTCATAAGCCTATCTTTCCTAGAGGAAAGTAGGCTAAAAATCAAACAGAAATAGATTCGCTACTTTTTTACTTTACTGACAGTTAACTAAAATTGGCATTGTATTTGCTAAAATGTGGTTACAAAATGACAGAGCTTAGTTTAACTGAAGAATTGAAATCTTTCATTACTCCAAGCAACGCAGGTCTTATGTCTAATTGACAACGAGGTCATTAGAAATGATAACACAAAAACACCACACAAGGACAAGAATTTGAAGGAAAGTAAACTGCAATAGTTTGTGTTCGGCTACCACCACACATTCACAAGGAGACAGTTTGGGAAACCGTGCAAACCGAAATAAGGATAGCCGGAGCCGGGACTCGAACCCGAGTCTTCCCGAGAGCGTGTGGAACATGCTGTTAATAACAACGGGGGGAAACATTATACACAATGGATGAAGTAGAAAATAATCATTATTTTAATAAACGGAAAATTTGACCGCCGTTAGCCAATAGCAACTTGCGCTTGAATGACGAAGGCAAGTATTACCTACAGCACCACGCTGATGTTGATTCAAACCACACTGGGATATTATGATACCTTGCGTTATTGCAAGTGATAACATAACAAAAACAGCACTTACCTGTGCTTCTGAAGCGAGGTCCATTAACTGGCGAGTGACGAGACATGTAATATTTGCAACCAGCGAGCAAGAGGGTGCTGCAGTGTCACAAGAACATACAGTGGCCACGTCTGCCTCGATATGAAAGTATTTTCCTGGCCACTTTTGTACCTTAATGATATAATCTGACTTTTAACATCATCATTGTAGACTACGACAAAATTTTCTGGATGTGAATTTAATCATAAATATACAAAGTAGAGTATGTAACAATTCATTCATCAATATTACTCTTAACTTACAGATATCAGACATGTTAATTTTAGTTATCTTAATTAAGATTTTCGGTAAAACCAAATAGTTTTAAAGATAGTTAGTGTAAGTAATAAAGCAAAAAATATTAAATTAGACTCTATGTGCCTTTTGTTAATACCTGCCTAACGAAGTGAAAAAGCCGTCAATTTTCAGTACCATTCTGCAGGGAAATTTCGCGAAATGCTTCCAGTTCAAAACAAAAATAAAATACTCTCTGCTAGAAGATTATTTACAATGTATAATTAGTATGAAAATATTGGAAGAACATTTACTTATGAAAATCTGTTGTTAACTATGTGATTACGTATATTACAGTCCTCAAGCACACTTTATAGAAAAATGTAGGACCTTTGTAGGACCTTACCAAGAATTCAGTTCCAGGTGCCAGTCCGTATTTTTAAAGTAAGTTTACGTGATATGTATGTAGACATACATATATGTATATATGTATTTACATATATGTATAAATATATATCTATATGCATATAGGCTATAACTCAGTATTCCCAGGGTAGTGATGCATGAAACGTTTCTTAAGTTCTTTCGCTTTTTTGAACATGTAAACTCAAACGTAAAATTGTTATTAACGTAAGAAAAATCTACTTCACCAATGCATCGAAATTTAACTCCAAAGTTTCAAATGTGATCATGATTACGGTGGTAATAATGTAAAAATGGTGATGCATATGACCACAACGGCGATGATTACGATGCCGATGACGATAATTACGACGATAACGACGACAACGACAATGATAATTACGATGACTATAACGACGACGATGATGACGATAATGGCGAAGACGATGGTGACGTTGATGACGACAAGAACGATGACGATGATGACGGTGGTGGGATGCTCATTCAAGTGTGCACAGAAGTCAAATTTTCAGGCCCATTTTATATAAAATGTAACTAAATGTTATGACCCGGAAACTAGCACTATTCAAATCGGATGTCCCCGAACAGCGCCAGTGTTACATTTGCATTTCTAAAATATTGCAGGAATATTATATGTTTAATTTGTAGCCTATCTTTGTTACAAATATTTAAAAAATTTGAGCACTGTTTGTTATAAATGAATTTTTTTCGAAGTTCGCATATCTGTTAATAAATTATTTCCATTCAACATAGAAAAGACAATAATGGAATAAGTGATTCCTTGATGTATTTCTTTAATAATCTTGATTTCATGTATGATTACAGACATGACCATAATGCAGATTGAATCCGAGAATACGCTGATGACCAATGACCTGTACCGGCTGCTGAAAAAATATTCAGGTTTGCGGAACCTTATACGAGAGCTCAAGGTAAGTGGCAATACGCAATGTTAGACGAAAACAGTAATACGCTCCAGTTCACTAGCTTGTTGTAATAAGGTGCAGTTAACGCCATCTAGGTGTATCTTCTTTCAGCGTTTATGCTTTCTATTATCACTTTCTTCGAGATCGCTCTTCGTTTTCACGATTTTGATTCATATTCATTTCGGTAATAGAGTATTTGAAAATGAGAGAATATTCTAGCTAGTCAATTCATTGTAATTATTTAAAAGAGCGTGAAATGACGTTCATAGATTACTTACCTGCCAGTTTTGTGCCGGCGTAGAAAGAGTACACTACCAGGCTATGAGTCCGAAGTTGTCTGTTCTGGTGGTGACCACTTAGGAAGAAGCATGACATAGTAAACAAAGCCGCCGGATAAGAATAAAGGATAGCAAAACAAGAGGAGGGGACAACTAAACTAGCAGGTTAACAGGATATGATTCCATTAGACTCACAAACTTGCCTAGGTGAGTCTCGATAGCAAAGTAAGTGAAAATTATTCCTCTGCATGAGGACGGGTACCATGTTCATGATGCAGTCCTTCAACTTCATTGTGATGTATTTTCGGCAATGGCATGGCTGAAATTTTTACGAAAATAATGGAGAATCAGCTTGTTTATACAAATATGTACTAAATAACAAACTTCTTGGGATATCCTAGTTAGAAACACAATTTACGGATAAACATGAATAAAATTGTTATCTCCTATACGTCCCGTAATCATCCACGAGAGGACTCTCAAAGAGTTTTCCTTAAAGAAACTGCCCACAATGTTGTTAAATAGGTTCTCCTCAAATGTATGTAGTCTAAAAAGACATTCCTGTAAAGACGTTCCACCTCTCACATTGCCAATACTTTAAATGTACATGTAGTTGATCATGCCATGTGTGTTCCCTTAGCAGATGAAGTTCCACGGACAACATGTAAACCTCCTTATGTAATATCATCCATGCTTGTACCTACAGTTCGACTATCGGACATGTTGGCCTCCTTTGTGAGCAGTCCGTCAGTTTGCGCCCGTCGTGTGTGAACGAGATATTTTGGTCAGCACTTGAACACCTAGGTCTTGAGCGCTGGAAGGGGTGACATGAGGTGAGTGTGGAGCAGCGCCGGAATGAGATAGCGGAGGCAACGGAAGATCCTCGAGAAAACCCGCCGACCAACGACATCGTCCGGCAAGAATCCCACATGCGAAAATCCTAGGATCGACCCCGCCGGGAATCGAGCCCGGATCGCCTTTGTGGAAGACGAATGGTCTGACCACTCGGCCACCCTTCTCTGTGCCGTCGTATTATTTAGCTAATTGTTTAAACTACTATTATAAGCCACCTTGTTCTTTGTTTTGCAGAGACGTTTCTATCTAAAGGGAGAAAATCGTGCGAGTGATGTCTGCACACAGAATGTCATCAAATGTAAAATAAACTGTGTTTATTTCCATACGCCCAAATCACATCAACTTACAATTCGGGAATTTTATTTGGTTTATTAAACCGTCTATCATTCCACCTCTATTTCTACTTTCACTACGGCTCTTGATTCACATCTTCAGAAGCCTTTACTATTGTCTGAAGATGTGATTTGTGCGTACCTATGTATGTAGGCCTATGTTAATGTATGTGCCGGTTAGCCTATGTACGCCCAAGTAAGCATATATATATATATATATATATATATATATCGATCTTAAGCAGCAAGTATAGAATGAAAATAAAACTGTTTACCTAGTATTTCATATGTATTGATTAAGACACTCGTTACATTCAAAGTACGTACGATTCTAATCTTACCATGTAGTTTGTTAACAAAGTTCATGAGAACAGTTCTCCTTACAACGTCAGTATAATCTCCCAAAAATTAAGAGACCTTATTGATATTATCACTTTATTAGCTGAAGGCACTTTCGTTTTTACACTTTTCTGTATCCACTGACGGAACATTTATATTACCTGTGGAGTGCAGAAATATTATGTCTTATTGAACTTGTAACTTTCATAAACCTCCTACTTCCGCAATTTTCTCCACTTTTTAATGAATGTCATTATTTTACAAAATTCTTCGCTAAAATGGTGTGTGTGCATATGTGCATGCGTATATATATATATATATATATATATATATATATATATATATATATATATAGGCTATATATATTCGCTCGCGCGCGCGCGCCCACACACACACATGTTGTGCTAGCTGGTACCTGCAACTTCGTTAGCGGAGATTTCAATTTAATGTGATAATATTTCTGCAACAAAAAAGTTTTGAAAAGTGCTAAATGGGACAATATAATGTTAAGGGAAATTAATATCCGTTTTAGAAACATTTTGAAAAGGAAAATTGTTTTACAACATTTTTTCGGTTAGTCTGCTTTGAAATTTTTACAAAGACTACGTCTCTCCCCTAATATTTGAGAGTTATTCCCTCAGTATAAATACAGAGATAATAATTTTTCGTATTTACGTAAGATCACTCTGAAGCTATATATATAAGATATCATGGGTAATTGAAAACAAACTTTACATCTTTTCACCTCGTTAGTGATCGAATTTCGTACAATTATGCCATTACATGTTAAACATTTGTATAAGTAGGGCCATCCAATTGAGGTGAAATTCATGACGATAACACATTGAGTCATTTCGTAATCGACGATTCATTTTAAAACGTATTTCATTACTTCACATCCCTAAGAATTTGGATTTAGAAAAGTTCTGAAATCTGTTTACGGGTATTTAAGTATTCATCATCATGAAGCGAAAAGCAACTCTATATATCGATGAGCTCGGTAGCATTAATGAGTTTATCTAAAAAAAAAAAAAAAAGTAATTTTTACCTCACTAGGGTTCGGATTTAGAAAAAAAATAAAAGAACTTTACAGATAGTTCCTAATGCTTTTGTATGGGCATCAAAATTAAGTGGACACCATCACGATAGCCAGTTGGGTTCTTGGTATTTATGCGATTAATTGAAAACACCTTTCATTCCGTTTCATCACTTTTCACCCCCTTAGATTTCATATTTCGAAAAAATATATATAAAAAATTGTGTCGATATCTAACAGTTTTGTGGGGTCGATGTGTATCGATCACGAATCAAAGAAAATTTTACCTTTTTTTACCTCTTTGGAGCCGAATTTGGGAAATATTCTGAAATTGTATTTTGTGTCTTTACGTAAACATTATTTTTTAAGTAAACAACAATTTGATATCTCGACTGGTTTGATAGCTATGGAAGAATAATCGGAAACACATTTCACGTCTTTCACCACCTTAATTTAAGAATTTTGAAACGTCGTGAAATCTTGTGTTTGATATTTGTATACGTATCTAATTGAAGTAAAAATCACGACGGTAGTCCATTAGATTTCAACTGCTCATACGATTAATTGAAAACGAATTTTTCTTCGTTTTACTCATTTGAAGTCAAATTTCGAAAAATCCTTAAACTAATACTTGGGTATTCACATCAGCATAATTTTGAATATAAAAGAAACTCTATATTCCGAAGTGTTTAATAGGCATCGGTAATTAATCGAAAACACATTTAAGCTCTTTTCGCTCCCTTAAAGATTTAATTTCGAGAAATCCTGATTGACCCATTGAAGTAAAAGTCACGACGATTGGCCGCTGGTTAGAGCTATGCAGACGATTCTTATAAAACACATTTCACCTCTTTTCATCCCTTAGTGGACGAATTTCGAAAAAATTCCTTCTTAGTGCTCGCCTACGACCTAAAGGAAACCCTCACAACCATCTTACGTTTCTAGGTCCAGAGGTTTGGGTTGCGGTTTGATATGTCAGTCAGTCACTCATTCAGTCATCATTGAACACTTTTATACATAGAGATTCTCTTACTATGTGTTGCCGGTTAATCATAAATAGCACATTACGTTTTATAAACCTATAGCTAAGTATGACATGCATAGAGCGTACGAACATATGACATATGTGGGTTAAAAGTTTTTAATTTACACAAGGTAAATAACTAATATCAGGACAAGTTACAAGCAAAAATGTATAAAGATCCTGTTTAAATAATTATGAAAATTAATAAATAAAAAATGCACCTCCGGAATAATAGAGATTACCTAGAAACTACTGTACTACGTGCCTGTAGAAGTTAAATTGTTAGTACACTTGTGTGGTGCTTAATATGAGTACGCTTGTCATTCCAGAAACATTCCTAGTCAACGGTTTTCCCTTAGGGCTTCGTAAATGCACTTAAACCATCAATCCTGTGCCTATAATTAGGGTACTGGTTCCCTTAGTTCAGTGATAGACTACCCTTAAAATATTCCTATGGCAATAGGATATGCATGCACACAAACTTTCAACTGAAACAGTTTAACAAAATACTATTATCGATGCGTGAGTAGTTTTCTTAAAAACTAAATTCACACAGAATATTTGGTTTTCAAGAAAGGTTCGTGTCGGAGAAAATGACGGTTTTACATACAATGATTTATTCTTGCGTGTTTAAAATTGTATGTAAAACTTAAAACGTAAAATGGTGTTTTGTTTTTGTTAATTGTTTTTTTTTTTTCGAAACGAACCATTCTGTACAAATAACCCTAGAATTTATACTAGTAGAACATAGATTTAAAATTCATAACGCTCTGGATGTCATATGTATAAAATTGATTTGTTTCACAGTTGTTTTCTCCCAGCGTGAGTTAGCTGTTTTAGAGTATGATATAAACCGCTTAGTTTTTTAACACTTGTGTGTTACAGTCAGAGTACATGAACTCGAAAGTTTACCCAATCTTCCCGCGCTATACTATTCTCAAGGATATGATCAAGGACATCATGCATCATCCCGACTACATGGAAGTGTGCCACGAGGTGGACGTCTAGTGGGGCAGTGGTGCCAACAAGCAATCAAGAATGTAAATATGCCTCAACACTTAAAATACTGCTTGCTGCCTGGCATTCCGCCCGTCTTCATTAAGCACATCTGTATGAGTACCAGTAAACAATAAAACAATAAAAAACTATGCATAACATTTTGTTTTTCAAAAGGAACAATCTTTAAAGTCTTTTTCCCCTTATTTTTTGGTGTCTGTGACAGAATATTTTAAATGCGTAATTGCAGTTGCGAATTCAACCTTTACATTAATCATACAAACTTTTAAGTTATTAAAGGTATAACACTTTTCTATGTACTGCAGTAACATATAGATTCAGTTTTCTATGCTTCAGTAAAGTTCGTCACTTCTACAAACCCATTTCTGCAAGCAAACTTATCTCAAATAATATGCTGTCAATAAGAATGTGAATTTTCCATGGCTCCATTACCAGTACTGCGCTTCTATTCATATCATTGGCATGCAGTATTTTCTGTGCTAAGAAGATAACAAAATACTTTAGCTAAATTTTGAGCCACTTGCTGTTGGATGATGGCTGCCTTGAAACATATAAAATAATTTTCAAGACACGTGTAAATGTGGATTGTTGTGGCAGAATATTTTAAACATATACACGCTTGCGAATTTGTTTTAACAATTGATACATTGATAAAAAGTAATATTGTAATCTGTAGTGACAAATAGAATGAATAACATAAAAGTACCATCCATGGTGTGAAAGTCAATTGAAAATCCATAGGATCGTTGTTGCTGTAGTAAATTTTCTTCTGGACGTATATGAAATTTGTGAGCAATATTTCTGGCAAGTATGCAGGAGAATTAGTAACTAAGTGCTGTAGAGATATTGAAACATTCCCTATGAATCAACATAAAAGAAAAGAAGATAATTTCCTCGGTACCAATAAAACAAATTCTAAAGATGAAATTTATAAACCAATGATTATTTCCAATAAATTTACAAATAAAAAAGCCACTTGTTTTAAGTAAACCTATTTAGTTAGGTCATAAGTTAAACCTTGTCTCGTTTGGCAAATGCATTTGTCCACAACAATAGTAAACATTAAACTAATATCAGCACACAAATTTGTAAATAGCTCTTACCCAGTGCTACACCTGCTTCGTTATAAAGTTATAATAAATTTGGTGACACCGGGACCAAATTATTTTCTAATTAAGAAACGTGATTGTTGTACTTCAAGCCAACAAGACGAAGATATCAGGTTTTTGTATAAGTTTATAGTATTTGAGTTTCCTCATACTGACAAGAAACATTGCCCACTGCTGTCTACATAATATGCTTACATGCATGGTCCAATATGTTTATACCGTAGCTATATAAAAATTTAAGTGAACATGTTTATGACTGTCAGAACTGTGATGGCAGAAGTAGCTGTGTATATAACGGTAACATGTTGGCCAAAATTATTTATTGGAAACTTTTTAAAACATAAATCAATTGAGTGTAAACTGTTTTTAATAGACAGTTCGATTAATTTTGTAGACTACAAACATTATGGTTTTTCTTTAATATGAGTCAAAACTCATATTAAGACAAACATGAACAATAATTGTGATGTTTTATAGCATTATTCTTAGGGTAGAAAATAACTCTTTCACAGCTCACATATAATTTGGGAGTTCAGATATAAGTAGTAATTACACTAATAATAATTCTAATGATTTATAAAAATATAGTGTGCAAGAAGACGAAATATTACGTTGCAGTCAAACAGATACAGTCACTAGTGTTTGCTAACAATTTACAACAAGTTCTTCTGTACATCACAAATAACTAATAGTTACTATTATTCACACTACATTTAAATGAACCAGTTATGAATTAATATGTTTGGCGTGTTCGAAAAAGGGTGCAATTTTACATGAGCGTATTTATTTAAATGGAGTATGCATTTTACTGGCCGTGAAGCTATGATAATGTATCTTACACCAGTGACAAGCCTTGACTGTAAGTATGAATTCACTGCCTGTTTAAAGAGAGTTATTTTCCTACCCAAACATAAGTTTTAAAAGGCCTATACCTATAAGAGGCGTCAGTAGTTTTGTATAGTTTCTGTGCTTGACTTTTCTGTGTGATAAGCCTATGTCTATTCAAGACGGGTCATGTATGTATGTATGCTCGAGAGCTCATGTAAAATGATATAGCATTCATTCTTTCTAAATGTCAGATCTTGATATACTTCATCTAACTATTACATTAATCTTGCATTACTGTCATTGTTACATGTGTCATTTGTGTATTTAGGGATAAAATGAATGTTGATATGATGTTCGTCTTCTGTGTGTATTTACCTCAAATTTGGTAAAGAGTTATGTGTTTAACCACGGAAGGCATTCGTATTCATACTGACGCTAAATGTATTATCCCCTTTTTAAAGCTTTTAAATGCTCAGCAAATAAACATATCCTGCACATAAAAAAATTGCGGCTCATTTTAACTAAAAGAAAAATCAAACATTTTAGTACAACAGTATTTTTCATAAAAACAAATACTAAAGCTTAAAACTTGACAATTTTAAAACTGTAGAGTTACTGATATTGTGATCTTTGCCTCTCTTGTATATGCATACGTACAAATAACCAAAAATATATTACATTGTTAACACCTACATAACAGATTGTGCGTTTCCTAACAAATATTACTTATGCACATTATTAAAAAAAACGTGACGTTGTTCATTATATTTGTCCAGAGATTTACTCGGGGAATTAAACCAAAAGGAGAGAGAAAATGTCACACTGGGTTCAAACAAGTTACCTCCAATGTTGTGGTAAGGTGTACTAATCCTTAGACCATCAGCACTGACTGTGGAGATCTGCAAAACAGCAGTATGTCAAAAGGCCAAGCAACAATAGCCACATATTCATAATAAATACATTTGAAGAGTTAGTTGGTCCAAATATCATACATAAAAAAAATATGCCACGAATATTTAATTCAATATTCATAACTCAAAAGCATTGGAAGAAAGTTAGGAATCCTACAACAGTTATATTTATCCACCTAGGTAACATGCGTTTTAGTAGCGCAAATTTAAAATTGTTTGATAAATATGGCGGACTTAACTAAACAGCACACAGAACACTTATTTTCAATACATAGGCTTATCTTTTTGACAGAATTGTGTGTTTAAAAAAATGGATTTATTGTACATTACGAAAACAAATTCAGTATTAAATCATAACTACTGATTATTATTTAAATGATTTTACAGTTCAGATTCAATTTACTGTATAGTAATACTTTACACAACGAACGCGTGGTCACACGTACAAACACGTAAATACACGCACGTACCGTACATACACACTTATACAAAGACAAACGAACTATATCCCTTGCCTCTTACGTGAACTTGTAAGGAAATTCGTTGCTATGTTTATTTTATTGTGTTTTACAAATTTTTACTGTGTAATAAAATTAAATACCGCGTTATCGGTGTATATCAAACCATCATTGGTTCTGTCACCTCGTCTTATGATTGCAGGCAGTCGAAGGGTAAAATTTTATTCCATGTGTTTCTTGAACTGCAGTATAGAGTCCACTGAAAAACTCAGACATTAAATGAGCCTCTTAGATTTTATTCCAGCTTTTATTACTGTTATGCGTGTATTAATATTCGTTATTAGGTTCACAAGCCTCTTTCTAGAACAACTTTTAGCGAGTGAGGTATATGAGGTAAGCTGCTAAAATTTTTGTAATACGAAAATTGGTTTCGACAATTAACGTGAAGATATATTTATCATTAATTTTTTCACTGTCGTGTTTCAGTAAAGACAAAAAATTTCAAATCTCGCTTCTCAATTACCAAACATGTACTACAATATTTCACGTCCTCTTATACATTCCTGTAGCACATTGCATTTAACAAAAGTAACATTGGCAACAAATTTGTTGAATGTAAGTACAATAATACATACTTCTGTCTTACCTGTACTATTACAAAATTTTTATCGGATGAATTCTAGCTGCAGCTCACAAACTGGTTTAGAATTAATCATAAATTATAAATTTGTTTTGAGACATAATTCAAGATTTTCTCAATTAGAGCGGTGGCCTTTATTAATCATATGCCTCTTTAAAAAAAAACTAAATTTTCTTGCTCTACCTATTCACTTGTAATTCGACTTTTTAGGCAGTAAATGTTTGCTGATGCTTAATAGCTTCCAAAAAATTAATTAATTAATAAGATAAATTATTACGTTAAGTTCAAATGAAGGTATCTCGTTATAACCATACGAAAGCACGAAACTGAACATTTATGAGGATAAATGTAACCATCAAGATGAAAACTGTAAAAACCTATGTCAATAGCTTTTTGAGGAAGGGGCCATGCAGTTATTGAGTTTGCCATTAAACATATGATCCTGACAGCAACAACTACTCAGGGGCCCTGTTTCATAAACTTGAACGTATTTCATTATAAGATACTAATAAGTTATTACAAGAAGATTGTTCCATAAAGCCAAAAACTCGTAAGAGTAATTTATAAGTCATACAATCAGTTTAAACAGTTCAACCAATTTTTTTTTCACAAAGAAATGTTATGATTTAATAAATTAATTTTGTAATAATAGCATGTTATTTTGCAATCGCACACCAGCCTACCTAATTGTTTGCAGTGTCCTTGAAGACAAAAAAAAAACAAGAAAATATATAAAAAGTATTCTATGTTTTCATAATGAAAATATACGCACTGAAAAGAAAAATTCCAGAAAAAGTCAGAAAATATTCTCAAAAAGAGCTCAGACTTCGAGCAGTTTAAATTGGTCACTTCATAAAACTTGCAAAAATACGAAATAATGTCACTGAAGATTGTGATTGCTGTTACAATACATAAGAAAAAGAAATTTAAAAAAATTCTGTTTTACTTGTGTTATTAACTCATAAAAGTATACATAGTACTACTATTTTAATATATGACTACATGGATAAATGCAAAACAGCACCTCTAATATGAACTGGCATGTTAAGAGGAAAACTTATATATTAATACTTATATTTTTTCACTAAACAAACCGTGTCATTTCTTTACAAAACATAGGACTGAAAACTTTTTTAATTTTTTCTAGAAGTCTTACATTAAAAGCTTATAAAAAGCTTATAACGGTAGTAGTTTTATGAAACACGGCCCTGTCCACTTAAGACAAGTTTTTAAGTACGATATATTTTCATTACCGCAAAGATGTAGTTATGCGTAATGTACTGCAACACCAGAACAATCTTCGATAAACGCTATCGACAATATGCCTCAAATAGCTACATTCTCGAAATGTGTTAAGCGTTTACATAAGAATGTTATCTTGACATCACTGTCTCACATCAGTCTGTAACGACATATTTCTTGAAGAAATAATCGGTTTAAGCTACATTACAGGAGCTTTGTACAGATATAATAGACATGATCATGCAATCTATTTCAGCATTATTTTAGTAATAAATGAGAAAAATTTAGATAAACCTTAATACCTGTTTTCCTTTACTGGACAGTAAATAAAAACCTAATGACTTCATAATAAAACGGAGAGCCATAATTAGATGATTCCACGAACCACTCAAATGACCACACTGAAAAATATTAAATATTGATGGATGAAACTCTATCCAATAGCCTTTCACGGTTTCAATTTGTCTTCACCGTTGTCTTCAACAACAACATTTTTAATCTCGAGACACACGTAGATGCAGTAGAGGTTTTAAAAGTTCAATGCTTCTTTTTTATGTTCTGAGTTCTTTCCAGTCGAGTGTTAAAAGTAAATTTGGCTTCAGATTTCACACTTTAGTCTGTCTTGGTGGCTAAGCTGGATTATTTTGTTTTGTTCGTGTTTCAGTGTGAATCAAGTGTATTTGGATTTAATTGGAATGAATTTTTAATAGTGTACTAACAAGTTAAGTTTTACAACTAATTGGAAGATAAATTCATCATAAAATGCTTAGGTTCATTTTACACTGTTAAAATTTTCTACTAATACGTGGCCTTTAATAAATTATATTAGATGCAAGGTAACTTTCGTATAAAATCTACACACTGTTTCTTTCCGCATTTCCTAGAACTTTGAACACACTATAAGCCACTTGTTTTTAAACAGAAATAGAATAAATGTACATCAATAATCCACTACAGTGCGTCCCTTGCATATATACTCACATTCATTTTGGATTCCGAAGGAAAACTGCGAAAAGAGCTTGGGTGTGTGTGATACGCGAAACTAAGTATTTTTCGTCCAACTATGAATACTCTACGAAGTGACAGTTCGCTACTAGAGTACATACACTGTAAAAAAATAATCCTTAGTAGTAATGGAAGTAATAAACCCATGCATAGTACGGGACAGTTACCACACTTCAGCTTGTGAAGTGATCAAATGTTGAGCAATGTTACATGTATGGTAACATAAGTATACATGATAATCATAAAAGAACACCCCAAATTTGAATGGCTACATTACCAAAACCAAACAACCCACAACCTTGGATGACCAGTCAAATTAACAAAAGAACAATTAAGTTTCTTTACCACATCTCCATAAATGTCCAAGGCGACAAACACGAGCAGCCCGAACCATGCATGTGCGATACACAAACTCATTCCATACTCGTGTCAGCATGTCAGGTGTTACAGTTTGAATGGCGTCCGTAATTTTCGTTCAGACAGCAGTGGTAGCCAGCAACGGTGAACGAAAAACACATGATACCACTGGGTAAAGTCTAGGCATAAATATGGTTCGGGCTGCTCGTAATTGTCACATTGACCATTCATGAAGATGTGGTGAAGAAACTTCATTGTTACGTGGTTCATTTCATGGTCGACCAAGGTTGCGCTTGTTTTGGTTTTGGTTTTATAGACATTCAAAGATAGGGTATTCTTTTCTGAACATCCTGAACATTTGACTGTTTCCTAACAATGTACAGGAATGCTAACAGTGATGTATGTTGAACTGTTTTACAATACCTATTATCTTAACGCTCCTAGACATCGGAATGGTGAGACTACAAATAATTTCTTACAGTGTAGTGTGCCAATTAACAACTGTTGCGCATTCAAAAGACCTTCCGCCCCTTCACAAACACAAACTTCAAGCATCGTAACGACGCACCACGTACTGGCAAATACGTACAAACACACAGAAAATGTGTTGAATCTCCAGGGCGACAGTTGGTATTTGGGTAACTAGTACTCTTCCTACGAATTGACAGGGCATAAGCTTTTATTTACATTTTCCTTACCCCCTAACTGATTGTTGGTATTGTCGCCAGTCACCCTCTATACATAACTCACTGTTGAAACTGTGGAAAACGTTCTAAATAAATTGGTGCCAAATTGTAAGTTACTGCTGATGGATCACTAAAACTTTAGTAAGACTTTCCACTTATTCAAAGTACCATACAATTAAACTTTATCAAAAAAATATATAATGTGCAAAAACTTTCCTATGTTTATTCGTGTAACTGGTAAACATGTCATAAAATACAAGGTATATGTGTGCATTAAAATATCTGTTGTTGTTGTGATGGTCAAATGTTGGACATAAGGTTGTCATATGTGTTGTTTAATCAATAAAAATGCTTCCAGTTGTCTATAGTTTTACAGCGTTTCCTGTCTCAAAGTTGAAGTGGTTAAGTCCACAGAAATAAGAATGTTAAAATACTGCTAATAATGTAATTTGCTGCACAAAAATTGTACTCTGCTATAAGCAAATTGTGTGTGCAAATGTAACAGATGGAAAAATATTTTAGTCATGCTGATAAGACATGTGAAATAGGCCACTGTTGTTTTGAATTACTGTTGAGTGTAGATTTAATATTAAAGACATTAGATAGTTGCCATAGTCTGTTGTGTTGCCATATCATGCTGTACAATGTTGGATATTGTTATACAGTATATGTAAATTTGTTGTGCTGATTTTATGATGTTGGTTGTTTAAGTGCTAAAATGATCTAATTATAAAGCTACATGGCTGTTAAATTAAATCTGTTTGGTGAAATTTTACTTGAGGAAACGCGAAAAGCATAATTTCAAACACAATAGAAATTCAACTGTGCAAAAGTGCATTAACATTTCTAATTAGTTTTCTATTTAAAACGCAATCATTATTCTTTAGTTTGCCGCATTACTGGGAACAATTATTAAAATATTAACTTATATTTATTCACACCAGTGATAAAATGGAACGTTTGTTGTGGAACTCGATCAGAAACTTTATGTATGCTAACAGTCATATATAATTATTTGAAGCATATTTTGTGTACTGATACATTGAAAATATAATATTATTCGTTTTTACATGCAACACTTGAAAGGGGTACCGAAATTGCTTTGTTAATAAAATGAATTTTATGTAAACTAGTTATTTATTTTACTCTTACCCATAGGCTCGACTTTGCTCTTATTGTGTCGCCAATCAAGTTTCCCATTGATCACACCATGTATTTCTTGTTGCATGGACATAGTTTTCAATTTAGTATAACTGGGTTTAAAATAGAAAGGACATTCCCTTAAATTTTAACTTGCCATTTATAAATTAATATTACCAAAACAATAAGAAGCCAACTACAATGTGCGCCTGCATTGCAAAAATTAGTATGAAAACAGTATTAGAAGATATGCGCCGCTTCTTAAGGAAACAACCACTGTTAGTTAAGTCAAAAATAATATTTAAGATAAGGATGGAAGTAGAACAACGGTTGATGGCTAGAGCACAGAAGGACGACCCAAGCAACCTCGGGTGTGCTCGCCATTCTTTGGCTCCCGATCACTCTAAGAGACCTTTATTCTTCCCTTTCGTTACTGAGAATTCCCCTATTATCTTCAATCCAAAAGTTCCCTAACTGTCTCTCAAAATTTCCACAATTTTCTTCCAAACTCGACAAAAATGCACCGTATTCAATGTGCCAAATTGTTTTGGGCTTATTTTATGCTCAGGGTGGCTGAATAACCCTCCCCCCTTTTTTTGTCATTTAGGGTTGGCACAGCGCTGAGCCACCACCTTAAAATAAAAAAATTATTATTGTAAGTATAAATATTTTTGGTAATGAATTACTCATTATTTAAAGAATGACCTTATTTATTTTTATCATAACATTTCCTTACCTGTCTTCAACAGTTTCCCATCAGTTTATTGTTTCTCCTCTTCCGTCCAGAATTTTCCCAGTCACTACAATAATTTATTCCACTCTGTTCACCAACAAACGCCTACCTTTCAACTTTTCTCGTTTACTCCTTGCGTCAAGATAGTGAAATTGTCTCAGTAAAAATGCAAGGCCGTCAGTCATATTAAAAAGCAATGTATTTACAACTGAGGGGTGGTTTTACGAAATTTGTGCATTACAAGCACAAATATTTTCAGAAGCAACACACAGCCTGTGGACTGCAAGGAAATGTGTCAGTGATCGGAGTTATATTTCATCCGAATATACTCGGTCAAACAAGTAGTAGGAGGCTGTTGCCCTTATGCACTTCGAAAAGTCGATTTGTGTATTTTTATATGCAGGCTACATCACCTGACAGAGAAAAAAACTGGTGAGAGTGTTGGCAGATAATAATAAAACTGGCATGTCTGACATACTGAAAATATTGAACTCTGCAATGCTGCATTAGAATTAGAATTCCTGTACCCGGTGTAAGCATTCTTATTCAAAAAGCCGGACTTTCCAGCCAAAGGGAGCTACTAAAACCGGGACAGTATCAACCAGCATTAACATACTGTTCGAACAAAAAATATTCTGAAACCCCTCACTGTTTAAATAATTTTAAAATTTATTTCAACCCAAAAATTAAACACGTTACTTACTACAGCTTAAAGATTTTTTTACAACAGGGTGAACAGCTTGAGCTGACTCCCAGCTCGTCCTCCTTAAATTGTACTTTAGATATGAACTTAAAATTTTGTTTCGTCTGTGTCTCCGCTCTGCTTGAATTTCGCGCCGCCTACTCGGGTAGTCATGAACGCTAATTCAGGGTGATGTGCCTTTCCCCCCTTTCCTCTTCCTTCCTCCTGATGCAATTCCCACTCCTCCTGCTCTACTTTCCCCTCCTTAGC
>PNEQ01042893.1:8316-30174 GCA_003012365.1 Medauroidea extradentata | reverse complement strand
CGCCGCCAGGCAGCAGGAACGTGACGCAGCAGCCCGGCAACGTAGAGAGCAGCGGGAGCAGGCAGAGGCTCATGGGAGATGGGCCTTCCCCGATTTTGATCGGTGGGAAGAGTCTCACCAACGACCCCACCATCCCACCTCTACCCCGCTCATTGTTGAGACCCTCAGTAGGTGGCCAAGTGAACTTATTGAAATAGACGTAGCGGTCCACCTCATTGTCGTACCCCGGGCAGTACCCACCGAGGCGGTGTCAACAATGGCTAGCAGGCAACAATGGTTAGCCAAGCAGGACGAGCGCAGGAAGGGCTCGACCGCACCAGGGGTGGCAGCTTAGGTAGGAACGTAATTGTTGAGACCCAGGTGCAACAACTTTGTAGTGCGGATATACTCAGTCTTTTAGAAGTTATATTTACGATTTCAAGTTTCTCAGGATCAAGGAGTTGATCACCATAAAGCCTTATCAGTACGAACATTGTCAGTTATTTGAGAGGGGCCTGCTGCGCCATAGTTGAGTCGCTAGCAGTACAAGAGTTGGAAGTTATGTAGATGTTATAGCTCTCCTCGGGGTCAAAGAGTTGATTGCCAAATACTCACTGCCACTAGCAAGGTCTCAGTTCTCATTCTTGTTCCAGTATGTCTCGGCCCGAAGTGCCATGTTTTATATCTTATGTTGAAATGGCCCGAAGCGCCTAGTCTAGCATTGAAGAGTATGCCTTGCTCCATCTCATGTTAAAATGGCCCGAAGCGCCTTGTCTAGTCCTATGTCTCATTGTAGCTTAAGCCTTTGTATCTCATGTCGCAAAACTTATTGTCTCTTGTGTCGAACCATTGTGGAGCTTTGTATCAAATTGGGACAGACCCAAACCTTGATCATCAATCCTGTGTACTATGACCATGCAGATGTATAACTTGTATCAAGTGTCATGTTCTGTTGTGAATATACGCATTCTTTGAAACCTAATTTACATGGTCTTCTCCTTTAATGAAACCTACTTGCACACCTGTGATAGCCAATCTAAGGCGAGTGACTTATGCCTTTCCCCCTTTATTTATGTAAAGATTCGCCTTCTCTGTGCTATCATTACTAGGGCTTTTCCTGTTGGCTTACTCGGTAGTCACTCACTGAGTCAAGATTAGCTCTAACTCGAGAAGGATTACCCAAATACTCATGCTCTATATCTTAATATCCTTCTTGAGACTTATATTGCTCTGAAGCAATTACACAGCCAGTATAAACCCAATAGCCGCAGAGAAAGGGCGTCAAGTTCATCTTAACAGACCCAGCTTCCAAGGGCATGGCTGGATGATATATACTATGTGCCTTCAGTTGCGGAGACCGAGTTATTTCGACAAAGATAACTACAATGTGATAAACAACAAATGTGATGTGACAAGGTCTAAATGTTTTAGAAACAAAAAATGGAGATGTGCGCGGTCTTTCATGGCCGTTTTCTGCATTTCCTAGGCTTCTGGGTTTGAGCTGTGCCTGTGTTTTTTTTTTCTTACAGAAAACAACAGAAACTGCTGAAACCCAGAAGCCTAGAAAATTAAATAATAATGTGTAAGTCTTAAGAAAGAAATAATTCCTCTGCAACATCTTAGCACGGAATAAATTTTAAAGTGTATGTGACATGACTTCTAACATACATTGCTTTCTTTTTTTCCTTGTGTGATAGCCAAAGAACAAATTCAAGCTGAATACATTTACTTTAATACACATAATTTATATTTTTAACAATTACAGGGACATACAGACAACCTCTCAATTTCACCTAGTAACATTTTGATTGTGTGTGCAGTATTTTAGCAAGCACTACATTCATTTCATTTGTTTCCCTTGAAAAAACCATTTAAAATACATGTAAATTTGCTTTAATTTACATATATTTTTGAATAAAATAATATCCCAGACACAAACACAACTTCTCATTTCCACTTTAAAAGTTTGACTGTGTGAAATGTATAAATGTTTGTTTTCAGCCACTAAAATTGGAATATTTTTATTTACAATAGAACTACCACACTACATGAATAAACTAAATTTGATCACATAATGTACACTGCAGTACAATTCCCATACACTTGTTTGGATTTTAAGGTAGCGAATGTACATAAATCTGATTTTCGTTTTCTTTTATACGGTGTGGTACACATTGCCTAAATTGATTATTTTTTGATCTGAAAATCACGATTCTTCACAGCTATCATACCTAGGATACGTCCACTTTTCTTCCTCCATAATTGGCATCAATAGTTATACGTTATTGCATATGTGGCATCTCTCTCCTTTCCTCTCTTCTTCTAAATCTTTGGTGGAGCAGCCATAGTGGCAAAGGCAAGGGAGAAGGGGAGGCTGTTGAAATGCAGACTGGTGGCGTCACTGTGATGATGTCGAGTGAACAGCGGTACGCAGTTGCTAAATCTGTGTCGGCCTGGCTGTCTGCTTCTGCCATGCTTCTTACCTTAACTATACGTGTATAGTGGTCGCACTCGAGCAGGGTATGAAGGGACAGCTATGCAGCACCTTTAAATGCTGACAAGAGAATTCATCTCAGTCTGATCAGTTTGGCTGAAATTCATTGAAAGTTTTTTGAATGTCTTTCCAAAAAATAATTTTCCCTCCCCTTATACTATTATTACTGCTGCCACCCCCTCATCCCCCCCCCCTCAGTCTTGTAATTACACGACTGTCTTAATAGCTGTAAAAATCTCTCACAATAACAAGACCCAATAATTTTTCTTGCAGCATTACATAAGGCAAACAGGAATTTGGGTTCGTGTAAAGTAGCATTAAGACCTTGTTCTGGTAAATATTAGAGGTGTGCGAATAGTTGTTTTAGTATTTCGAACAAATATAAAAATTTACTTTGCTTTATTAATGAAAGCAACAAAATGTTGTTGTTTTTACTTCATAAACTTGAAAAGTATTCTTTGATGACGTTAGAAAATTTTACTCTGGTTAACCTTTGCACATATGAACCTGAAATTGTGCCCTTCGTTGACTAACCTCATGAGTCTTCGTAAACGTCTACAGCACAGTAAACAGAACATGTTCTGTCAGCAACATTGATACAATTACATGTTAAACCCACCCATCATAATTTCCGTTTCCCCCACATTTTATGTATTTACGCCATGTAACAAAACATTCCTCATTGAAAAACAGAACAACGTGAACCCAACTTCAGTCAGTAATTTGTATATTCTCACTTTGTAAAATGAGACTAACTTTTTAAAATCAAAAATAACTTTTTAAAATCAAAATGTTATTCGTTATGCACACATCGGCACGTATTCAAAAACATTTGCCATTAATGTTATTAATGTGACATCACACACAAACAACTACTGCTTTTCATGGGCAAGATCAGCTATTTTATGACAAAAATTGTTTATGCCGTACTAAAGAATTTATGCACTCATGCTGCTTATTTTGTGTGTAAGGGAATTATGAAAACCAGACCAAGTTTCAATTGAACTGTGTAGATTGTGTACCAAGTTGGTGTCACAGAGACGCAAACAGGCTGCTGTTCTCGACATGATAATATGAAGTGCAAATGTGAGATGCAGAAATAAATAGCTAAATATAAATGTGGTTGCCGCAATTCACAACTACTCTGATGAAATATGACTACGGAAACCATTTTATGTGCAGAAATAAATATAGGTTATGACGACTCTTTATTTTACTGCTAATAAGTACATAAATAATGGAACCCTAATTTTACAGGTACTGGATTTTATGATGCAGCAATTTTACAAGGTCATTCTCATGTGCCATGAGGCCTAATCCCCATTTTATGAGTACTGGATTTTAGGATACAGTGATTTTACAAGATCATTATTGCCCTCATTTTACGAGTACTAGCTCTTATGATACAGCGATTTTACGAGGTCATTCCTTTACGATTTTATGATACAGCTGTTTTACGAGGCCTTTCCTTTGCGATTTTATGATACAGCTGTTTTGCGAGGTCATTCTCTCCGAGAACTGTCCTAAGTTGATGTTGATAAATTATGATGGTTGTTGAAGCAGAAAACAAATAAAACTGAAACTATAAATAATACTATAATTCAATATTGCTCATAAATTTCTTCAGTGCTTAACCATCAGTTCCAAATGCAATCCAAAGCCGAAATTCAGGATGATAAGCCAATGATAAAATTGTATTAGTCAAAGGTTTTCCGTCAATTTTTTTCTGTAACTGTAGCCTAGCCGATTTATTGCAGCGGAAAAACCTCTGGTATAGTATTGCAGCGTACAGATGACCTTATTTTTAAATAATGTTGAATTGTAACTTCTTACATTTTTAAAAATCTATTCTTTTACCTTTATAAAGTTTTCAAGACTGTTGCTATTAAATAGCTGTAGTCATTGGATCCATGGTCATAGAATTCTGGATTGACTTTGCAAAAATATAATCTGTTTTACCATTACTGAATGTAGACAGAACTACGTGTTTAGTTTTCATAAATCCATTTCTTTTGCTGCTAAAGTAAGTAACCTTTCTAGCACTTGTTGCAGCCCATGAGGGTGCAAAGAGGAATTGTGCTCGAATGTGGTATGACGGTACTCCAGCACTGCGTAAAATATGTTAGTGATGCTTGATGTAATTCTAGTTGCTTTACAGTTCTATTTGTGTGTGTGTACATATGCTTGCATGCATGTGTGTGTTGTATATGCATGTGTATATGTGTGTTTGCATGTTAAAATAATAGGCGTGTTGTTGCAGGCCACAGAGGATGACCACCAGTGGTTGGTCTGTGATGGCCCTGTAGATGCTGTGTGGATAGAAAACATGAACACAGTGCTAGACGACAACAAAATGTTGTGCCTTGCCAACTCTGAGCGCATCAAACTCACACCTCGCGTACGCATGTTATTCGAGGTGCAGGACCTGGCACAGGCCTCCCCAGCCACTGTCAGCCGCTGTGGCATGGTGTACATAGACCCGGAAGAGCTGAAGGTATGTTAATTTCTTGTTTCCAGTCTGTATTGTGTGCAAGTACTCTCAAAGACGTTGAAACACTACATAAATAATGCACACGTAAAATACATTTTCACAATATTTTCAAAACATACATAATGTATTGTCAACTTCTTTGTTACAGAACTGTTTTAATTTTTTACCATGTGTAACTCAATACAGTGGAGTGAGTACCTTCCACAAACAATTTGCCTACTTACAGATACAGTATGACACTAAATTTTATGTCGCAGAAAACTTGTGAATGGCATTTGTGTTCCAGGTGGTGGTTTTTATTTTAAAGCTTTGGTCTTGCCGATTGATATGCAGTGTGTGCTTTGTTTCATATTGTTCCAGTCTGCTCCTCTAATGACATTGATAGGAATTGATGCTTATCAAGAACAAAGCGACAATCGATTATTAGTCAACTAACAAGTTTAAAAAACCTTACTTAATTTCTTCCTTTGCTCAACTGTAAACACTTATGTCAAATGTAAGTGTTAATAGTGCCATAGATCTAAAAGCTGGTGTCCATGGATTAGTCAATTTGCACTGAAAATTTTCAGAATCATGAATATTTTGCTACTAAGTGAATTCAGTCATAAATACCTGTACAATGAAAAACAATCTCATCAGCTATAAATTTATAATCATCAAAATTTTGAGTAGCAGTTTAGTGGCTAGCTACATTGTTATTGACCTGTGTTGCAGTAAACCGACATATCCTATTAATAATAATTGTACCGTTAACTGGGGCTGTTTGGGACAACAAGAAAGCCTAGAAAGTTTCAGCTAGCATGGATTTTCGTATGTCTGACGTTAATCAGCGTGATTTGTTCATTCAGGTTGCAATAAATAAAATAAAAATCACTTAAAAATAAGTCCCAAGTTACATTGGTACGTCAAATAACCCCAGTTGTTAGCGTATTTTGGTTTTAAAAATTGTGTGTCTCAAGTGAAAATTGTGGGATATCAGCTGATAACTATGTATCCATGAACTCTTATAGTACATCAGTTCATTGCTAATTGGCTGTCAACAAAGCAAAAAAGTGGAGAAATGTTAGCTTAATGTGGGTTGATTGGATTCAGTGCTCGTGAAGAGAAGCACAATATGTTATATAGTTATAATAAGCGCAACAAATAATTTTGGCAATTTTCTTTTTTAAGAATAACTTTTTTATAGTTCCTGAGAAAAGGGTTGTAACTTTATGAGGATCGCTATTGCCAAGATCGTAAAATTGAAAGTTGTCTGTACAGCATTTGGTTTACATTTAATTTTCTTCTGGCTTTAGCCAGGGCATATCTGTAAGCATTTGTGTATACCTATTATATTTCAGGTTCCCAGTCTTAAGACATTAATTTATTTTCTCCAATTGTTGCTGCCACCGTAAGTTGTTTTGTCACTGTTTACAATAAATGCAATAGAATGTGGGTATTTTTTTAGTTTTGTATTTGCAAATGCTTACTTAATCATGATTTTTTTTATGTTAGAAATTACTGTTCATGTTGTTTCTGCTGTTACTATAAGTCGCTTGGAATAAAGTGAACACTAAAAATCTAACCTCTGAAAAATATCACTAGCCATTAGTGCATATAATACAACATTAACATAAATGGACTTCCTGCTTGTATGATTAGCAGTGGTTTTACCTAATATAGTTCCATGTATTTTTCTACTTAAATACAACAATGCAGAATTATAATTAATTGACGTCATCATATTTGTGTTTTATAAAGTCAGAGACCGGAAACATTAGTTGGTTCACTAATCGGTACGCTAGCCTCCAAGAATATATGTGTACTCAAGCAGACAACTTCCCATTGGCTACTCGCTGACACTGTGAAATGGGTCTGCATTTACGTAGTTACATTGTTATTATTGTGCCAGTGACTTCAAGGTGGTGTCAAATAAGTCACCGTCCAATTATGAGTTTCGCACGAACTTACAATTACTGAAATTCTAGCTTGTGTCAGAAAGAAAACGTGAATTTTTCAGGTCCCTATATATTGTTAATAAACCTTTTTTTATCAAACTATATAGATTCGTACCAATATAAAATTTATATTGCATGCACAAACATCAAGTGATGTGGCCAAAGAGGTTAGACATTTCTTTTCGTTAGCAGTTACATGCAGAAAGACATGAATTGGCTTAAAATAGAAAATTTCCAGTGGTTTTTTGAGTTCTCACTTTATCCTGAATTGCCTATAAATATGAGTGTGTAATTTGGGAAATTTCTAATGACTTTCTGGTAACACTGTGAATTTAACAAGTACAGAACATTGAAAGTTAAGTACATATAAGCACTCTCATTTTAATAATAATAATAATAATAATAATAATAATAATAATAATAATAATAATAATAATAATAGTAATTGTTATTATAGTTATAATAATAATTATAAAAAAATTGGATTGCCGTTAATTTTCTGTGTGTTTAACTGACTGTACCTTGCCAAGTCTGAATGTGTCGTAATTTGATTTTAGTGGATGCCATTTGTGAAAACTTGGCTGGCCAAACTGAAGATAAACATCCCAGAGGAATTCAAGGAATATATTTTATCACATTTTGAACAGTATGTGGAAGATGGTTTTGTATTTGTGCACAAGTCTTGCATCTGTTCTATTAACCAGGTCAGTCATGACATTTTGTATGCATTCTAACTTTGCATTGTTTATGTGTGTGATTACTTTGCAAAGTTTTACATTTGAAAGAAACTTTATATGTATTTAATTGTGTCTTTCCACTATGGTTGTAAACACTGACATGTTAAACATAGTGTTTTATTGTCATAATTTTGTCAACAAACATCTGAACTGAAATGTATGTTGTCGAATTTGTACTGACACTGTCACTTTTTTAAAGCTAAAAAATAATATTATAAATAATGACTGTATTATACAGCTTTTTAAAGATTGATTATTGACTAATGAGGAGAAGAAATTGACGCACTGCGTACTGTTTAATCCATCACGCCCCCCCCCCCCCCCCCCCCCCCCCCATGTGCTTAAAATTAAGGTTAGGCCTGAGGGAATTTCTTTTCTAGATCACCTCAGGTTTCTTTCGACCACAGGGTCATGTTACTTTAAGACTAAAGGCAATCAGATATACTAGTAGAGTCATGCAACAGGCGGCACATAAAAATATGGATAAATTAACGTAAGGGAATAAGTGTTATTTACCTTCTCTAGCCACGCGTCGATCACACCTGTAACATATGTGGAACTCACGTAAATATTATTACTGTACCTAATAAGTTCCTCCAGAGTAAGCCAAACACGGACTGAGAACAATTTTGAAATGTATGAATTAATAACAAAGGTGATTCCACAATATGTGTGAGCGAATCAATCAGCCCATGGTAGGATGTAAACAGTAAACAGTGTTTGTATTTTTTTTCTTCTTTGACTGTAATGTATTTTTTTTGTGTCTAGAGAAATGAATTAAGACATAATAATTAACCTGAGGTATATCAGCACTCTAGTCTTACTTTCACCATATTTTATATAATTGCCGCCGTTTTTCTGGTGGAAAACTTGGTTGGTCAGTTGGTAGCCTTGTCAATAGCAGAGAGACTGCTCTCGGCGGCGCCACCGTCTTGCCACCCCCGTAACGGGACTTTCTGCTCTCGCACGGGTATGAAAGGGGCTGCGTGGGCCCAGTAGAGAAGAGAGGAGAGCTTGTGACTCCTGGATACCAGCCTCCCTGGGTACTGTCCCCACCCCTTCGCTTGAGTTAACCCTTGCAAAAGTGACCTGCTCGAGCCCACCTCTGGCTGCTAACCCTTGCAAAAGTGACTTGCACCAGATCCCTTACCCCCGGCACTAACCCTTGCAAAAGAGACCTGTGTAGATGAGATCCACCCTAGATCGTGCCCGGGAGGTTCGGAGTGATAGTTTGCATCAGCTCCGCATTTGCATGGAGGCACTGTGCACTCCCCTAAATTCGTACCGTCGCGAGTGACGGGCACCGGAAGTTACGTATCGGGTAATCTTTGACCGGTTCTGGGAGTATTGCGCCCTAGTGTAGAGGCTGCATAGTGAGATTAGTGTGTATCAGATATATCTACGAGCATCCCACGAGATAAAGAGTGTCATTAAGAGAGTGAAAAATATTTATTTGTGAATTCATGTGCGAACTTGTAAATAATTGTTCCAGTAGTTGTAAACATCAGTGAAATTTGTGTCTGTAAGATCATTTAATACACGTAGTTCTATCAGTATAACTCTTTTATTTCAACTCAATGTACAAACCCCTTCAGTACCTAGAAATAAGAATCAGTGATGAGGAGAGGAGATTAATTGAAGATAGGAAAGAACAGGCTGCCTAAGCGTTTGCCCCTGCGCCCCTGCAGGATAGAGCAGTTGAGGAACGAGGCACGCTTTGAACCTAAACCCCTTTCAGAACGCAAGAGCCGTCTACTCCGAGAACTGTTCTGAGGGCCCACCTGGTGAGTGCACTACCAAGTCTGCCACCCCTTTTTTGTTTCGCCATTTATGAGAGTGACTCTGCCTCGAGGTTCCTGAGCACCCACGTGGACTCCCCTCGGCCGCACTTGTCGAGGCATGTAGTCTAGACACCCCTGCCATGTGTCACATGCCCCCCCTCCTTTTTTCTTCACCCCTCGGGGAGGGGATTCGCACACGCAGGCACACCAAGAGGGCATACTGCATCAAAATTACTGATTATTGATATGCAAGGAGAAGGGCTGTATTGTTTGGGGAGGAGGGCCTGTAATATTAGCATATAGTCATTTTAATGCTTATCTTCATGTATGCATTAGGAATGAGTATGGCAGTAAATATAGTAAGTAGATTTTTACCTACCTTATACATCATAACTTCTCATTTTTGTATTAAGTTTATACTCAGTCGTTTATGGTTTAAAAAATTATTTTTGTGTTAACTAAAAATTTAAGTATTTCGATAACAAAATATCTTCTAAAAAAACAGTCTTCTTGTTTCAAAAAAGGTTAATAACATTGTCACTGAAATAAAAAAAAAATAAAGAAATATATGTATATTAATGTTTGTGCACCTTTTGGCTGGTTGGTGGCAAACTATACCTCCCAGCAGATGTGAGCTAGTGGTATTAATAAAATTGTTTTGATAGAGAAAATGGAGACTAGAGAAGAGCCTAATTAGGTTAGCGGAGCTAACTGATGGCTTATTGCTGTCGAGGTTTTAGGAGTATATTATTTTTGAAAGAGTTGTGCAGTGGAAGTGCATGACTGGATGTAGTTTTATCCATTGAGGTGCAGATGTCTTTTCAAAGAAAACTAGGGTCCGTGGTGGCAGAGGATTCAGACCTCTTGCCTCCCACCAAGGCGACCTGGGTTTGATTCCTGGCGGGGTCAGTCCCCGGATTTTCGCTTGTTGGAATCATGCCGGACGATGCCGTTGGTCTGTGGGTTTTCCTGGGGATTTCCTGTTTTCTCCGCCCCCTTCATTCAGGCGTTGCTCCATACTCACCTCATGTCACCCCTCATCAGCGCTGAAGACCTCAATGTTAAGCGTGGACCAAAAATCTCTCACTCACTTAAAGAAATCTACGGAAAAATATAAACATAAACAAGCAGAGTATTCTTTAGTTAACAGGATGCATACACAGGATAAAATTCCATAAAAGGAATTGGATCAAAAACAACAAGGACATCCAAAGGCTTGCGGCATTGGTGGGGAAGGACTAAATAATGGCTAAGTCTGTGTCCTCGTCGGGCAGGAGCTGTTGGAAACAGTGAAGGGGTTATTTCTCCGTATGGAAATTTGCTCAAGCGTGAAGGTGAGGGATTTTATATAATTTGTTGAGGCAGGGCGAGGAGGAGAGGGGACTGACTTGGTAGGGATGATAGGAAGAGGTTCGAGGAGTGGTAGAACTTTCAGTGATCTGGTGGTGGTGTAGATCTTCTCGATTCTCTCTCCTAATCATATAGTTGCAGCAATGTCTCTCTGGAGGGAGAACAAATCAGTGTAAGGATTATAGGAAGCAAGAGTCTCCCTCACCAGTTTGGACAATTTGGCTCTAGCAACATTTTTTTCCTACATTGACCCTGGACATCCCTTAATACTGATAAAAGGTAAGAATGAGTATCTGCTTGGTGCAAAAGGCCTGGCTCGTGAAATGCAATCAAATGTGTGCATGGATGCAAAACAAAAGCACTAGCAGCACTGAGGAGGGCAATGCGGTGACGAAGGGCTGGCTAATTTTTTTGCGGTAGAGGTGGCTGCCAATGTTCCTAGCAAAGTCTCGAGATCTCAGTCGGTCGGGAGGAAAGCAGACGCTGGGAACCTCAGTCCAGTGAAGAGTTGTTACAACAAGTAGCGGGCAGTAGGCTGAAGCTGTCAGAACTGCTCAAGCGAGGTAGATCTTTGCCGGCACAGTTAGGCGTGAGGAAAGATCATACACACTGAAGTTTTCTGCAAAATGTTGCATCTTGTTTAGGTCCGCCGATGGGCGTGACGAAGGTGAAAGCCTTGGATTGGCTGGGCGTCGTGGAGGTAAGAGGTGCGGGGTTCGATGCACGAGTGAGGCAAGCAGGAGGTGTGACGACCATCCCTTTAGGTCTTAGCTGCTCTGCAATGTGGGTAGTATGATTACAGGCAGCACACAGTGTCTTGTAGAAACATAGCATTATTGCCGCAGGTTAGGGCATTGACACCCATCGGTGGTGAGTAGGAAGATGTATTTACCTCATGGCATCTCAGTTTTATCCCTGAGAGCAGGGTGCCTGTGGCTTAGTAAACAGGACCCTAATGGGTAGTGGTCCCCGGCACTGCTGGTGATGAGGTTGGGTGACTTCTGTGATGAGCCCGTTTGGTCGAAGAGGAGAACTTTGGCTGAGTGGAGCGGCAGGTTGGGGTGAAGGTTGGGTCTGGGTTGGAAGGCAGAGGAGGAGGGGAGGAAGCTTTTTCTGGAGTTGGAGGCAGAGGCGATAAGTTGTGAGTGATACTAATATTACAGCAGCCTGGCATGTATCTATCACGCTGCAGCAACCCTGGAAAGGGGACGTAGCCTGGGAGAGTCTTATCTTCCTGGTTCTCAGCACGTCGATAGGCTGCAACGGTGACCCTTATAATCGTGTACACAGCAGGGCCTTGTCCACCTGCTCACCTACCCTGAGCCAAGGCAACCAGCTCTCTATAATGGCTGCCCATCCTCTATCACAGCATAAGGGCAGGAATGGATTAAGGAGGGGGAGGCGTTTTCATCTAGAGGCCATAATTAAGTTCCAAAAAGTCACGGAGCGCTAAGGGTAGGTATTCTCTGTAAAATTTTCCAGCGTGTGCTTCCAAGGCGCCAATGCTATTGTGCACTGGCACCTGCCATTGGCTGTGTGGGATGTCTGGGAGGGCATATCGGCACCCTCTGCCCCTGTGATCAATGATGCCGCTAGGGAGGTGTAGACCAACCCAGTGGGTGAGCTGCGGGATGACGTAAGGGGTGTATTGCGGCTCTCCACCGCTGCGATCAGTCGACGCCTATTGGAGGCGTTGACGATCCTAGGTTGGCGAGCTAATCAATTATGCAAATCCCTGATGGAAGTTGGCAAGGCCAGAAGGGCAGAGGAAATTAAGGCTGTAATTTAACTTGACTACATAGCGAGGTGTTGTGGGTTGGATCTAGGAATGTGGAAGATAGGGTATGTAGGAAAATCAAAAGGGAAGAAAAATGGCAGAACAGACAAACAGACTTAAGGTGGTGCTGTGTTTATTTTAAAGCAACTCACAGCCCCAGCCTGTACTCAAGGTAGTTTGATCTATTAACAGTTAACCTACTGCCACCTAACGTGATACGAGACTTGTTAGATGGACGAGGGCTGCCCTGGTTGCAGGAGTCTATGTTATTGGCGAAGGTGCAGACCACAAAAGTGTTATGCAAGTGCCAACGGCCGATGGTAGGGGGATGTATTGTCATGTGAGAGTTGGAACAGGCTCATTGCATCTGGTTTAAAGGGGCCGTGTCCATGCAAGCCGATGGCAATTGGAAGTATAATTAATGATTTGGCAGTATTGTATTTTAGCATGTAACCCAAGATTGTCCAGAAGTACAATTGTGACTGTTGTTTATAGGTTAAAAGCCTGATAAAAACATGTAGAGAGCAGGAGTTACATACTGTTTGACTACGTATCTGTTCGGAAGATTTAGGATGGAGTGTAATTTGTCAGGTGGTTAGAAATTTGACCTTCGCAGCTATGAAATACAGTGAGATTTGTGACTCTCCCACTTTCAGAGTATGCCACTGTTTACTCACTGAATTGCAGTTTGCCAAGTACAGCATGTATTTTATTATTATTGAACTTAATTGTTACTGACATACAAACTGAATATTACGTAAACATTACTTTTCTGTTTGAATTTGTGACACTTTTAAATAATTACATTTTTTTTCTGCAACTTTATACTCGTATATAGTCCTTAACTTCTCATTTCACAATTTGCCATCATACTTATTTCGAGTGTCATGTGTTTACACTGCCTTGCCTCTTTATCCATGTGCTTACCAAACTCTTTGTGTCTGCTAGTGCGTGTATACACTACATACCAACTTACACACATAATCTTATTGTGAGCTATGACTTTGTGGTTTGCATGTTTTTAGATACCTATTTACATTTAAAGCTCTTCATTTCAATCCTGTAGTGAACTGATTTTGCACTTTATAAGGAGAATTTTATGAACAGGTGTTTTCAAAATATATGCAAACCAGACCTAAATATTGTAATTGGGACTCTGCAACTTAAAGTATTGTAAACTAATGCATTTTTAGCAGTAGTGTTAATTCTTTTTAACCAGTGGACTTGGTATTGCAACATTATACGAATTAACACTTAATGTATGGCACCATTGCAAAGGGAACATATGTATTTTGTTGATTAACTTTTTGTATTAAAATGGCTTTTATTAACTATTAGCTGTCCGAGCAACAGTTACAATGTTGATTCAATTTCCTGGGTACCCTGTTCTGCCCGTCTACTCCTACCTCTTCCTCCAACTTTTTTTTTAAGAAACATTTGTAAGCATACTCATAACAAATCACCAAAGTTTTTTTTGGATACCCCATTATTGGCCCCTCAAATTTTTTTGACAGTAACATTCTCAAGCACACGCACAAAATCTCACCAAAGTTTCATTGCAATTGGATGAATGGTATAGGAGCACATACGGACACACAGACATATGGATGTACATATGTATAAATTGTATTTTTTCTGCATAGGTTGACATCAGCAAAGTTTCCATGATGTGCAATCTTATTCACTCACTTCTCGTTGAACTGGACCTTGATTGGAAGTTTGACTTGGGGCGTCTCAAGACGACAGTTGCGCAGGTGTTCCTTTTTTCATACCTGTGGTCCCTGGGAGGCAATGTTGAGGATATTTACAAGGAGAAACTGGAGACTTTCGTTAGGTCACAATTTGATGATCATCATGAGGCAAGGTTGGTTTATGTTAGCTTGGTGTTAAAAATGTTTTTGACTGTTGTGTACTGATACTAGGTAACTTAAAGCAGTGGCGGCTGGTCAATGTTTTGAGCTCAGTGCTCTGAATATAATGTCCTTCACCCCCTCCCCCGCTAAATCGCTATACTTTCTTTCCCTGCTAATAATAATATTTTTAACTCAAAGGTATAGGACTTTTGCTTTACATGTATTGAGAAATTGCACTGCGTTTCATGGCAAGCAGTAATGTAGCCAATAAAGTGTGTTGTAATAAACTTTCAACTTAAAGATGTTATCTACAATGTATAGGTACTCGTTAAATACACAAGCAATGAATACCACTAACGGCAAGTTAGTATCCTAGAATCCCAGTTTCTATACATTTGTTCTAACTGCATTCCCTCTGTGTTTCCTCACGATTAATGTGAACCCGACTCGTAGATAAAATGCCAACAATATCGCATGTGAGACGTCTTAAGACTACATTAGAGTTCGGCTTGTCTAAATGCAGACGCAATTTTATAACACGCGCGAAGTAGGCGTACGCATATCTTCAGCCCGGCATCGGCATATCATTTTGATACGGTTAAATAAATATTCCGAAAACTATAAGTTAATAACTCCTTCAATTATGAAAACTAGACGTTTCATGTGCTTGTCCACTCTAAAATCATCACATATACTGCGCAGCTCGTTTTATTATCAGCTAGGCCTTAGATCTACGATATTTGTGATTACAATTACGAAACACGTAAATAAATGTGTGCAGTTCGTACCACGTCCATTCGGAAAACAAACTTGCCACTAATAAACCACGGACATAAACCTTACAATAAGTTTCCACCTATGCTCAAGCAACACAGAATTTTCACAAAAATGAATCAATATTGTAAAATTCAACTTACCAAATTATCCCATCATAAAGCGTCGGTAATGTATCCATTGGGCCAAAGACTAATAACATAGATTCTACTGCAGTTCGTTATTAATGCACAGTATCACGTCACTGACGCCCACAACCTACAATAATAATATATAGTTACGTACTATTCATAAAAGTTATTCTATGTCAGCTACACATCCATGCGACACCGAAAATTACTTTGTTTACCGGTCTGCAGTGTACAAACACGTGCGCGACGTGAGCGACCATCATTGTCAATCCGCTGACGTAACTGTCGCGCGCTTGCGCAGTAGATAGCAGGGCTACTCTGCTCATTGCACGGAGCAGGTGTTGATAAAGGCAAGGTTCCCGCATCTCTCTACACCTCTGGCTAGGACAGGGGGTAGGAAAGGGGAGTGACAACCGTGCACTAGTCCGTGGGAGCACCGAGCCAGGTTTACACCATAGAAAAGGGCGGCTTACACAAGCGAAATTACATGAGAAAATTCCGTTCGCCTATAAAACTTAGCGCAAAGCAGTCAATCTCTTATAAAGAAATGTTAGAAGTATAAATTGTGTCACATTACCTAAAATTTAATAAAATTAAGTACACAATAACTTTGTAAAAGTTTACTCAGTGCTACAGCACGAGAGCACGACCTTACGCACCGCCACTGACTTAAAGTATGTTTCAAAGTGATTTTTAATGAGCTGATATTGTAATTATGACTTTCAGTTAAGACTTACAAATAAAAATATGTAAGTGAATTGGACAATTGTGTGTGCGTATATTTGTGTTTGTGTTTGTGTGTACACACTTATACATACGCTCACACATGTGATGCTAAAATAGAATGCCATAATTATTAAATTTCTGGAATGGCTATCTTGGAATGTGCTGGTACATTGACATATAGAGTGGACTGACTTAACTTCTATTTAGCTATGTGCATTAACTGGTGTTCCTCTTTAGTGTATGGATAAATACAAGTAGAAATTTCATATCATAATGCTGGACCTGTATATGATTTTTTCTACAAACTAGTGCTTTCCTGTACAGAAAATGCTTTGTTTTGTTTTCACTTAATCTTTTGTCATAAGGCTTACAGTGAAAAATAAAGTTTGCTTAGCTCTGTAGTGTTTTTTTTTATCTTAGCTATTGTGTATTTACAGTTTATTTGAAGTATATATTTATTTTGCAGACTACCAGATGCAGAGGAACTGTGGAACTACCACATTGACCCCGTTTCAAAGATATTTGTAACTTGGACAAAAATCATACCACCATTCAAATATGATGCAAACGTCCCTTTCTTTGACATGCTTGTTCCGACTACTGACACTGTGCGGTATGGCTACATACTGGAGAGACTCTTGTCTGTTGCTAAACCTGTGCTGTACACGGGACTGACTGGTAAGGACATAAAATAATATCACCAATAATCTCATGCTGTAATAGCATATCATGTGAATGTTTTTGTCCTGTACCATATGTGTATTTTACATCCATCATCACTTTTGATTATGTGTATGTTGCTTGTTAGTACATAAGACATTTAAATCTTGTCAAATATTTGGAAATCCGTATTAAGGAATGAATTGAATTCATTATTATATAGCAATACATAATTACATTAAAATGCTGTGTTGTGAATACAATTATAGTGCCCTACCATTTGGATAACCTCCACTAAGCCAAAATGTCAATTGAAGCTAGACCTTACACTGTGTGCAATATTTTTTGGGGAAGGTTAGGTTGATTTATAGCACTTAAATTGTTGGCTAGGTAGTTTGCTTGTTATTAACTAGAAGATGTTTTGTAAGCAGTACTCCATGGGAGGCGTATCACTAGCCAGTTTGATGTTTCTCAGGTGTGGGTAAGTCTGTGATAACGAAGGATGTGCTGTCAAGGCTTGCAGTAACTGGACCATACCTGCCCATCACTATCAACTTCTCTGCCCAGACGAGCAGTGCGCGCACTCAGGAGATCCTCGAGTCCAAGTTGGACAGGAAACGGAGGACACTCATGGCTCCTCCCATGAACAAGAAATTGGTTTTCTTTGTTGATGACGTCAACATGCCACGGCTTGACACGTACGGCTCACAGCCTCCAATTGAGCTTCTTAGGTAAGAGATCATGTACTTGACAACTGCATGTCATAATGCCTTTATAAACACTGTATTTTAAGCAGTAAAAATTGTAAATAGTGTTTCATGTTTAAGACAATGCTTTAGTTAATACAATATACGACATCCCTTTACCTTGGCTATTTTATAGGTTGGATGGTGAAAAGGGGTATTATTTGCTGATGAAGATATGATTTGCTCCTTAGTTTCATACACTTTATTTTATAGTTGCAAAATTATGTTACTGGCGACAAAAAATTGCTGGTATTAGTTGAAAATAGAAACCTGTAAATTTGAACAATTGAATTAGAAACCTTGAAAGGAATGGTGCACATCCATCTGTTATTATAATTATGTTTCCTACTGCAAGGTTTTCACAAGGTACATATTGATATTTTTGACATTTTGATCTCTAAATGTTAATCTACTACAAAATGTAAAAAGGTGTAGCAGACTAACATTCAGAGCATGAAATGTCAAACATATTAATATGTCTACCGGAATGCTTATAGAAGGGAAAGTAGTGTACCATAAATCAAAGATGGACATGGATCATGTTCCTAAATTAAATCCATATGTTTAATTTTATGTTTGTTTCTATTTCTCTTTCCCTCTTCCCCCTTCCCTTTTCTCTCTCTCTCCTCTCCCCCTCTCCACCCCCTCACACCCCCTCTCTCACCTCCTTCCCCTCTCTCACACCAGATTTTATGAACACGCTGTATGTTTTGAACATTGTTGTGGAAGTAGGCTTATTGTGTATATAATTTTAACTGTAGCTTTTTTGTATCTGAGAAATTATAGTTACATTGACGCCCCACCGCCATTGATATTTAATATGACGCTCGCCTCCCGAGCTTGTCCCTTTTTGAGGTTAGGCCTCACTAGTGCACCTCAGGTCTCACTTGTGTTAACGTAATTTCCCGATGCCAAATCTTGTAGATATAAGAAGGGTTGTGATGTATTGTACTTACCTGATGTCATAATAATGTCCAGAGACGAGAAAAATTAAGGTTATAAATATGTGCCACGTGTTTTGTAAATAATAACCACAGTTGCCAATGCTAAGACTGAAATACGGCAAAGAGACGTAAAATAATAGTAGACACGTTTTTAAGTGCATAAAAGATTTATGTAAATAATTGAAATGTGTTCTTGTTATAAAAAGTGTAAATGTAATGTTATTTTTATTTTTACTGCATCGTAGTTGTAATTTTGAGACCTGCAGGGAAGTTAAGTGCCATTTTTCCCGATCACGTGTTTTGTTTGTAAGAAATGCGTGGGTGTTTGGATGGCAACCCTGCAGCAGCAGACATCCCTTCCACTGCCTCCGCCATCTTACTACCCACTTAACGGGACTTTTTCCCTCCCAGACCCCATAACTCTGGGTATACAAGGGGCGCCGTCTTCTTGCGAAGGGAGCCCTCCACTCTAACGAGGTGACTTCTTGCCTAAGGGAGTCCCTCACCCAACCTCGAGGCGATTTCTTGCGAAGGGAAACCCTCACCCCCTACCGAGGTTACTTCTTGCCTAAGGGAGTCCCTCACCCCTCCTAGAGGCGATTTCTTACAAAGGGAAACCCTCCACCCCCTACCGAGGTGACTTCTTGCCTAAGGGAGTCCCTCACCCCCCTTACCTGTACACTACTAGGGCAGTGTCGAGGGAAAGGACGAAGGTGGCGCCGCCACGCGTTTCTTCCGTGCCGCGCATAATAGGGAACCTACCCTACAGTTACGCTCTAGCCACCACGCGGTGCGCTATTACCGGAAGTCGCTATAGTATCTGTGCTAGTAAAGTAACCACGTGCATCGAGGCGCGCTGTGGTGAAGTATCCGCGAGTCTATCTAACAGCATCCGAGTATATGGACCAGTGTATTATTTAATTAAGAGTTCTAGCGTAATCCAGTTGTGTTTAATTCGTGTTATAAAAACTTGTGTACCAGTGCGTGTAAATCGTGTGTGATTCTTGGATGCAATATATCAGTTTTTACCATAACATCCTCTTTCATTAATTTCTCTCTTTCTAAATGAGTAACGCCCCGGAGGTACTAGAAATCCACGTCAGTACCAGTGATATTGATGCTCTGTACGGACCTAGAGAGAGAGAGCCGCCCGCGAAAGGCGACAACAAGCCGGGATACCTGTCTGTAGTCCGCGTTTAATACCGTCGCCCCAGAAAGTGCCCGGTCCTCAGTTGTCTTTCGAGGATTTCTGCCGGGAGCAGCACCGTGCGCTCGCGTACCTCGACCAGCAGGAGCAACACAGTGCGCTCACGCATCTCAACCAGCACGAGGAAAATATTCCTCCCAAAAGGAGACGTACGCGCAAGCGTAACAAGAACTCCCTCAGTCGAATCTTTCTTCGCATGGCCCGCAGGCCACCGACATTACTCAGCCCGATCAAAACTCCGCCCCAAGGCACCCCTCCGGCTCACAGACGAATACAACAACTCCGATCGGAAGCGAGCCAGGACCCCAAGCCGCCAAGCGATCGTAAACAACGTCTCCTCCGAGAGTTGTTCTGAAACACCAGGTGAGTGATTTTGAAACCTGCCCAAATTAAGTGAGGTACTCCGCCTCCCTTCTGCACGACCCGAGCCTGGCTCCCCCCAGCTCACTCACTGGGGCACGTCTAGATCGTACCCAGATTCCCGAGGGACACCGCCCGTCTTAGCCGGCACAGGCTCCCCCTCTCCCTCAGGGACCGCTTACCACACCACAGAAGGGCCGCGTCGAGTCAACATGTTGTATATGTAATACTTATGGTATTTAAAAAAGTGGTCATGTTACTATGTCAGATTATGTACCTGAAACACATTGGTATGTGTAGGTATGCCACCAACCATACTATAGAAATAATTAACGTGAGCAGTTTGACTACTAATTGCTGTAAATAAACCCCTTTCAAAACAACTAGTTACTCATTTACGGGGAATATTGTACATTCTGCCTCTGTTTATATAAGTAAAATTTGCGAACGTGAGTTGTGGGATCATATTTACCAAGTTGGACCTGGAAGAAGCATATCTACAGCTCTCTGTGGATGAAGCCACTTCCAAGGTATTAACGATTAATACAATGAAGGGGTCATTCTGAGTGAAGCGTATGCCTTTTGGCGTTAACAGTGGCCCAGCAATTTTTCAGCGGCAAATGGAAATTTTAGCAGGAATTCCTGGGGTAGTTGTGTTGATCGATGATATTCTGATTACTGGAAGTAATGTAGAGGAACATTGGCAAAGGGTTAGTGAGGTTCTGGCAAGAATCGATAAGGCAGGGCTGAGATTAAAGAAGGCAAAATGTAAGTTTGCAGCAGGAAGTGTTGTGTTTTTGGGGTATCGGATTGATGCACATGGGGTGCATCCTACAGAAGGAAAGGTGGAAGCCATTCATAGGGCCCCAGCACCAACATTACGGAAAGAGTTAGAATCATTTTTAGGGCTTCTGAATTTTTATGAGAGGTTTTTGAAGGATAAAGCTTCAGTCCTAGAACCCCTGCACCGGTTGTTGGATTTTGGGAAGTCGTGGGAGTGGACCCAAAAGCATGAGGAGGCCTTCCAACAAGCAAAGTCATTGATCCAGTCAAACATGGTGCTCACACACTATGACCCACAAAAGCCACTTATTTTGACGTGTGACGCATCAGAATATGGGGTGGGGGCAGTGCTAGCCCATGTGATGGAAGATGGCAGAGAAGCACCAGTTGCATTTGGGTCTAGAACCTTGCATAAGCAGGAAAGGAACTATTCCCAACTAGACAAAGAGGCATTAGTCATTATGTTTGGAGTAACTAAATTCCGACAGTACGTGACGGCACGACATTTTACAATTGTTAGTGACCACAAGCCCTTGCTAGGTCTGCTCGATCCATCCAGATAGACACCAGATATCCTGTCCCCTAGGTTATTACGTTGGAGTCTCTGGCTCGCCATGTTTGACTATCACTTAGAGTACAGAGCAGGCACCAAAATCAGTCATGCTGATGCATTAAGTAGGTTGCCTTTGCAGTCAGAGAATTTCAACGTCCCAGTGGTTGGAGATGTTTTGATGCTGGAAGCACTGCCAGAGCTACCTGTGGAGGCTGATAAAATTGTACGAGAAACGGAAGAAGACCCCATATTGGCTGACGTGAAACATCGTACGTGTCAGGACTGGACGGATGACAAAGTCCCAGCGGAGCTCCGCCCATACTTGGTGCGCAAGGATGAGTTGTCTGTGTACAAAGGATGTGTGTTGTGGGGGAATAGGGTGATTATCCCATCATCTCTAAGAGCACAGCTTCTGCAAGTACTCCATGCAGCCCATGATAGAATTGTGAGGTCCAAAGCGTTAGCTCGCAGTTACATGTGGTGGCCCAAAATGGATGCTGATATTGAATGGATAGTCGGTCAATGTGTGCAATGCCAGCAGAAGTTGGCCAATACCCCCCCCCCCCCCCCCCCCC
>PNEQ01042892.1:0-30075 GCA_003012365.1 Medauroidea extradentata | reverse complement strand
AGAGCCGTATCTCATTTGACTGAGCCAATTACAAAAACTTTCCTGCAACACCACACGTCTGTGATTTGCCGGTAGAATCTCAAGGCTCGTAACAGTTAAATATCCAATCGCTGACCACGAAGCAGAACTGCAGATGTGCACGTAAGGCAAGGAAACAAAGTGAGGCAAAATTCTTTTCGCGAAAAACAAGGGTCCCTAGTGATTCGGTATAAAGTGCGCACTCAAAAAAGTCCTGCTAAAGTTTTATATTCAGCTCATTTGTATCGTTCCGCGAGTAATTGCTAAAGACGGGAATTGTCTAACTTCTTTGGACACGTCACTTAATGTTTGTGCGTGTAAGACAAGTTGCTAAGTCAGTAGGCATCCATACAGTTCGATTTTAAAATGTATTACATATATTAATTACTATATATATCGATTTAGGTTACTTTGTTTCAGTATAGGTAAATTTCAAAGGATAATACACGGAACTAAATTGTATAATTTCGCTGCCAACCACACAAGCAGTAAGACAACTAGAGTTGATGTTGAATTATATGCAGTAACGGCTAGTGATACTTTTTAAAGGTTAAATTTTTAGTGTTCACTTTATCCCCAACGACCTATAGTTTACATGTTATATATGCTCAGTTACGCTTAGTTTCAAAAATTTGTAATGAATAAAACACTTCTTTTATGCTTACGTATCTATACATAATAAGGTGACTGTTTGCCCAAGCCGTCTAACGGCGTGCAGAGATTCGGCCATTTTTTTTTTTTTTTCGAAAACTGCTCAGCGTATCGTCTGCTTAGGGATATCATCAAAGAAACTTACACGTGTGTATATCTATTTCACCTCTTCCATTCATTCATATATATATATATACTTTTTTTTTCACGTTCCTGAAAATGGCGAACATTTTTGTTTTTGCTGTCCTTTATAAGCATGGAAATTCTGGCGCAGAATCTTTTAGAAGATACAGGCATGTACAATGCGCTTTTATCTTTAATATTACGCAGTATAATGATAGGGTTACGTCAGAATGTCTCATAGAGGTGAGTGTTCGGTGAGAAAACTGCACGCCAGTTCAATACATTGCGCCTGGAGGCTATAGGGTCGTGTGGTATGCACGCATGCTGTGTCGTCTTTACAGCTTCCGTACTTCTAGGCCTCGGACGCGCAAAATTTGTTCGCCCAGGTGGTCACCTTAAGAGGGTGTAGTACGTAATTCAGCTCTGAAAACATCAGGTAAAATTATAATTTTTTCTCGAAACCAATCCGCGTATATTAAAAAAACCTCAGGCAAGAGATTTTACCAAATTTATGAGCACAATTTTTTTTCTAAGAACTCATTTCTAAAATAAAACTATCACTGGCATTGAAATCTGGTACATTTAATTACTGGCAGGAGATCAAGCTTAACAAATGCATGATTCTGAGTAAATGTTTGCTTTTTAAGTTGGCTAATATTATATAGCATGTTTGTTTGTTTTGCAGTTTTTCGTACTGACTTTCAAAAATGAGTGGATAAGAAATGGTTACATGATTGTTTATCGCGGAAAAACTTGGCTGTTTGCTGGGTTTCAACACACGTTCAGCTTACCAGACGATTACTGGTTTTAGCTTGCACGTAGAGCTACTGCCCCATTTGACTGAGCCAATAAGAATCCCGCTATTATAATATTTTGATGCCTGCTATTGGTCTGCAGACAACTACGTTGTGCCAGACGTACATCACCTAGTCACACGTGTTGAAATTGACTACAGCGTTTCCAAGGGTATGTTGGCGCAACATATTTTCGCGATATACCATCATCTATAGAAATAGTGTTTTAATGTATATTTGCCAGATCAATCTTAAACCAAATTTAAAAATCTGACAGACGCCGGCCCCTTATGGAATCGCCCCCTCTGCCGCCCTTGTCAACGGCGCAGTTTACACCGCTGACATGTTGTAGGTTTGCTGAGCACACCCGGAGCGGGCCCCACACGGCGCATCGTGTGAACGTAGGCAGAGCGGGCTGTGGCCTTGAACGGCCTGGCACCAGGCGGCGCGCGGTGAAGCGTCGACAGTCAAGTGTTATCCTCGCATGCAGCAGGGTCTGGTGCAGCACAGCTGGATGATATCCGCACTGATTCTTCGCGGGCTGCTGTGAGGCCGAGCAGGCCCACCTCACTTCACTGATGTCTGCCGCAGGTAACGTGAGTGCAGCGTTGCCAGTTGTCACGTTTCTGACTGCCGAGGTTTTGGTCAGCACTTAACTGAGAAGGCGTGGTAGATAAACAAACTCTAAAAACAACTATTGAAATGCACGTGTTTTTTTTTTCCAAATATTATGACATGTGCTAACTTTATGAGCAAATGTTCATCTATAATGATACATTTGTTAAGCATGATTTGTTGTGCCACAATTACGCGTACGACAAGATTTCGGCGTCGGAGACGGTTCTTCAGAAAAGCGTTACTCGAGGATTTTTTTCCCAGAACGTTGGCAAAAACTAATGTCTAGAATTACTGTTTTTTTTCGGCAAAGTGTCTTCTAAAAATTATCCATATTTTAATGCTAATGTATATACCATGTATTCCTAATGTGAGACATCACAAGCCGAGTTGGAAATAATGTTTTTTTTTTATTATATGGTAGTTTAGAAAGACACATTCAAGGTATCATTACCTCGCTATAGTAAACAACAATACCTTATTATAGCTCAAAATACATCAAATGTTATCAATGTTAATGTCACAATTAGTCATATTTCTTAAAATTATGAAAACATGTTCGCAATTTCACATTCGCCAAGTAATGCGAATGGTAAATTTTGTGGATTAGGAACAACCGATGAAATGTGTGCAATATAAAAATGTTGCAAAAATATCATTTTAGTAATTGCAATGAAAATGTTGTGACTTATGAACTACACATTCAACACCCTGGACGAAACCCCACTTTAAGAGCCCTATGTATCAGGTGTAATTATGACTTTGATTCGTGGAGTCTGGAAAGCATTTAAGTTCAGAATTCAACACTCGACAATAACCGCGTATCCGGGCGAAATTTTTGCAGTTACAGCAGTATGAAAACGCAATTCTTAGTCATTTTGTGTGGCCCCAAAATCATGTTTCTAATAAACGTACAGTATTTATAAAAATTTCAGAAGCTTAGTTCTAAATGTGTGCTCTTTGTTGAGAAAATCGTATTGAGAATAACTTAAGTGGTTTTACGTAGAATATACTAAACAAGGACCTCTATGGAGTGGTAGCCATTCGACTAGTTCACAGGAAGTGATAACCATATGACAGTCCAACACGTATTTTATGTATGTTTTTCCAATAAAGTAGGTATTTTCTCGGATACACTATTGTAAAAAGTTGTGCTAACCAAGTAATCAGATTCCTGCATTTTGATCTAGCATCTGAAAGAGAATTTTTTGTATTGCGAATGGATTCACAGATAAAACTTTTGTGGTGGCTACAAAATGTTTTGTCAATATGGACCTCACTAAATAATTTTGTAGTGGTTACAAAATTTTTTTGCAGTCACTGCAAAACTTTATTGGGGGCAGTAAAAATTTTTTGTGCTCGCTACAAAAAAAATTTGGTAAGGTTCATTATGACAAATTATTTTGTGGGGACTAATAAGTTTTTTTTTAGTGAATGATTACTTTATAATTTTTTTATACCTTCACACATATCAGGGTAGAATTAGTACTTTCTAAACACTGATTTATGTTCTCTTTCAGACATAATTTATATTTTTATCTGTTATAATGAAAACAACACAACAATGTGCGTAATGTCGTGCTGTGTGGATTTCACCGTACTTAAAAAAAATTAAAAAATAATAAAATTAAAACCGTAATTGGCGACTGTTTTTTGAATGGTTCTTGTCGAGATATTTTTTTTTCATTAAGTGTCCACCTTGATATGGTCAACTTGTACTATGTGGGAAACGAAAGTGAGTGTTTGGCAACACTGCTCCCGCCAAGCTGTTTATAGTTTACCGCTAGCGACCGTTCTCTTTAAATGAACAATGTTTCGCCTGTTTTAAATAGCACCGAGAGAAGCACCGTTTGCGTATGCGAATATGTCGACGATATCCGCGCGTACAGGACAGACCAGACACATTTATGCCTGTGTAAATAAGTGCATATTTCAGTGCATTCGAACTGGTTTCGCAGTCGCGTATGCCTGTATACAAAATTCAACTGCTTCTGTTTTGTAATTACTTGCTTGTAGTGAAAATACAAAATGGAAGTGACATTTACTCTCGCTGTAGAATCCATGAATCTGACTATTTTAATGTAGTAGCTACAGGTGCAATTATTACTAAATAAATGTTTAATGTTACAAGCGCCTACATTTCATGAATATAGGCTATCGGTAGATACGTGCAATATATGTATCATGCATGATTTAAAGTAACATGCTTTGAATGTAAGCATATGCGTATTAAGGGAGCACGTTATCTTAATACTTTTAAACAAACTACACACATGTCTATATTTTTAAAACTAAAAATGTTTCATCCCAGTAACCTAATATGACAGTGTAAAATACTAAAGTTAATATTTGTGTTACCATAAAATAGTCGCAACGGGCAAATATTTCGTTTTGTAAGTAAAAAAAGTTACTGATGTTTTCGAAACTCTTGGGACATTTCCCCTGATCACTCTCCTATGCCAATAGGTTTTCCGACGTTTGTGGGCTAGCTCAGTTTGTAACTGTCACATTCTTAATCTGATACTGGAATACGTTAACTTACTTTGGCAACTTTTAACTTAATAAAGAGAATTATACAATTTTCTAGCCTCCATCTTCCAATTTTATTCCCCCATGAAACATCTACAAAAAATTATGAAGTAAACATTTACTCCAGACCATAAACATACCTACCAGCCCAGGTTATGTACGGTACCCATGTTAGATTATTGGCAGTTCTTTTATGCACTCGTAGAGAAATCAACTAGGCTGAATAAACACTCAAAAACATGGCCTCTTTCTGCCTCCTGACTCTCAGATATACCGTAAAACGGGGTTATTTTGCCTAATTTAGAGGTTACTTTGCACTAAACATTTTTCTTGTAAGTGAAGGTGGGCAGAATCGTTAATTGTTGAAGACTGTGCCATTCATAGAATTAATAATAAACAATACTTAAGAGTGACTTCTATCCTGGAATTCTAACATAGAACGAAATAAATCTAATGGTGCAAAGCTACCCGTGGAGGTGCAAAGTATCCTCAATTTACTGTAGCAGTTTTTTACGGGTCTGCTCAAAGGTTAAGAGACGTCAATACACGATTGTTTAATAAAGACCTACGTCACGTAGGGTCCACATAGAACTATCGTTACTAAATTAGGCTACAGTATATTTATTTTGGGTTGGTTGTAAAGGAAGGGGGGGGGGGGGGGCATATTTCATACACGGACTTGTTTGGAATGGGCTAAAATACTTCGGTATAAAACACAGCCCTTACGTCTCTTCTCGTTTCATAACTACACAGTAAAAAAAATTTTGTACTTTTACAAAAAGGTCTTTTGGAAACCAGTTTCCAAAAAAGTTTTTTGTAACACTACGGAAATATTTTGTAAAATTTACAAAAATTTTGTAAAATTTACAAAAATTTTGTATCTTTAAAAATTTCTTTGTATATTTACAAACATTTCTGTAAATCTACAAAAAAATTGTGTATATTTACAGCTAATATCTGGTTCATTTTACAGTAATTGCTTGTATTGTTATGAATTTTTTTTTTTTTGGAAACTACTTTCCAAAAAAAAAATTTGTGAAAGTACGAAATGTTTTTTAAAATGTGGAAGCTCTCCTAGGTTTATTTTGTTTCAATTCGAAAAATCTGCTCATTAGCATTATTTTACTAGTTCCCAAAGTTGTTTACTATATTTGTAACCACTTTGAAAAGTTTCTGACATCTTACTTTTATTATTTGACTGATAATGTTCTGATATTACGTTACAAGAATTTCCTTGTAAATGTACAATTGTTTTTTACTGTGTACCTTGCAAAAATTTTTCGTCAAAAGTATTTTGAATTATTTTGAAGTTGGAGAAGTTCCCCTTCCTACGTGATTGAATCTTTCGATCATAATCTTTAATAGAAAAAAAATAATAAAAAAACTCACATGCAAAAAAAATCTGCATTGTATACATAGGTGAAATAACGATCACTATTATACTCACATATTTTGTGTAATTGAAGCATATATGCCCTTGGCCGGTCCGACGAATTCGTTCCAGTTTCTTTTGTTGTACAACATTGTCAGGAGTAGAAAAGCATAGCAGCATTGATTAAATCAAGTAAAACCTGTGACCATATCTTTGAACACGTTATGAGCAAATCGGCAAAATAAAAATCCGTAATTTGATCAACTTTACGTTCTCAAGGCGCCTACCTACCTTGTTAATAAATTGGCACCACTTCATAATGCTTTATTTATTCTAATTTCTCAAAGACTTATATGCATTAAAGAAAAAAATCAGCAAAGACAAAGGTCGTACCTTTGTTATTAGATTCGTGGTTTTAACACTGGAAATAGTATAAAATTACACCGCCCTTTTATAATACATATTCTTCGATTAAACAAGTACTTATAGTCATGTAGTTGCATCGTTTGTGAATACCTTTCTGCATTAAAAGCTATTAGTATACATTTTGATTTTGGTGAGAAAACTGACCAAAAACCAAATGCGAGGCGTGATTTCGTATTTTCTGTTCTAGGTTTTAGTGCTGCTGTACTTTTTTTCTTCTACACTGACAGATACTCCCCCTCCGCCATACTTGGTTTCCACAATCAGGGTGCCTTCTCAGACGAGAACACGCCCAGCTGTCTCTTCAGATGTATGGGTTGTTCACTATAAACCGAGCACTTGGCAGAAATTGTAATTAATTAGAATATGTTTTATTGTACCAACATATATTGTGTTAACTTTTGAGAGTGTTTAAATATTAATACTGGTTTTTAGTTACATGAAAGTTTTCGTATAAAAATAGTAAAGATGGCTGCAAAACGGCGGAAAGAAAACTTTACGCAGTGCTCACTTTATCATGAACGGCCTATACGCAAGTTGCTTGCGCGTACAGGCGACACTTCGTTACACGCTAAACGCATCACCGAATTTTGTACCTCTAACACTCATTCGCAGCCTGTCTTTTCGAAAAGACATTGGTTTAAAACCTTCATCCATTTCTAACTCCTTTGATAGGTCAAGTGAGGAAATACCTCATATGTGAAGCCTAAAGGTTGATTCAGTTTATTTGTTCGAGTATCCTCTTTCTCGGTATGTTTATAGAAGAAAATATATATAAGTATGTGCCAGAGGTCTGTATTAAGCTGTATAAGCAAGCCCGATTTTTAAAAATAATATATAATCAGTAGGTATGTTATCCGAATGTTTATTCTACTTTCGAATTTCCATTTGAGAGATGAATTTTTCTGGCCCCTAGAAACTTGATGTAAAAACATTTCTTTGAACACCGGTACGACGATGGCCAGGAAGAAAGTTCCTGTACATTAATTATCCGAAAGGATTTTTATTTATTATTATTATCTTTCGTCGGGATAGGCTTTTTTTTCCTGCCAGTATTTTTAATGGTAATTATGAGTAAACTTTGGCGTAGCATTTAATTTTCGCCTTGCAGGAAAATTTTTCTGTTTTGTAAGCTTTCTCGTGTATAAACACTAACGTTTCCATACCTCGTAAGGTTGTGGAAAAATAAAGGGGAGGAGAGGGGACTTTGAAAACACGAGATTTAAAAAAAAGCACCCCGTGCTACTGACAGGTCAACAGTAGCTCTCACGCATTCATAAGCTTTCAACGCACGTTACACGCGCCGGCAGAGTGGCAGGAGCTTGAAAGCCGCTGACAAAGTATCCCAACAGAAATCTGACAAATATCCCCCCCCCCTCCTCCTCCGCTTCAATGCCACGAACCAACAACACCGCACAATATTTTTTTCTTTCAAAGCGCGCTCCCCCACAAAGCATTCGGCGCCGTTGCAGAAATCGACTGGAAATGGCAGGTGTAAGCCCCGGCGGGACACAAAAATGATGCAGACTGAAGCGAAAACCATGGATTTCGTATTTGACGTGGCTACGCTGAGCCGTGGCGCGAAAATATTACTGGCCTAGGTGGCGCCGGTTTTAATGGAAACTTTTGAGTCGAAACCTACCGCTCGAAAACAAAAAAAAATTCTGCTCGTAACGGAACACTGTCACCGACAAGCAGTATCGCAGTCCTGGTGGCTACTTTGTATAAAATAGTGGATGTTGTGCGGAAGTATATATTAACTGTAATAAACGCACAGCCCAACTTGAGCGGCTTGGCGCGTGAAGCCAAAGACGACTTTGAAGGGCGCCGTCTACTAGAATCGTGAAGAGGGGTGCAGACCTTTAACAATCCTGATTTCATTCGAAAACCATTCAACATGTTGTCACGCGGTTAGGCTACGAAAATCATTTAAGGATCTTAGTACAGGTCTATAATATTGCCATTAACTGTTATCGTTCCTAACAAGTATTTTTTTGAGTGTGAAAGTGACGGAATTGGGACTTTTGACGCTGATTTTTATGTAAGAGTAATTATTTTCACGATATTCTGAATATTATAGACCTGTAGAGCGACTCTTTCCCTTTCGTCGCGTAAGATAAAATAATAGTGTTGTCGCTGAAAGTCCTATACGTAGGGACCGGAAAATTTCGCGAATTCAATGACCTGTAGGCTAGAATCCATTGTAGTATGAATACTCAAGCCCCGGCTATTCGTTTATTGTCTGCTGTTCCACAGAGTAGCAGCTAATTGACTAAGGGTCAGGGCTTGATTATGCATAGTATAATGGATTCTAGCCTACAGGTAGAGATGATGGTTTATCGCGGGAAAACTTGACTATTTGCTAGGCTTCAACGTACGTTCAGCTTATCAAAATATTACTGGCTTTTCCTTGTACGTGAAGCTACTGCCCTATTTCACTAAGCCAATAAGAATACCGCTATTTTAATATTTGATGCACGTTATTGGTCTATAGACAGCTACGTTGTGTCAGTGTTTTCAAGGCTATGTTGGCACAAAACATTTTCGCGATATACCATCATCTCTACCTACAGGTCATTGAATTCGCGAAATTTTCCGGTCCCTAACTATGGGACTTTCAGCGACAACACTATTATTTTATCTTACGCTGAGTAGAGATTATGGTCAGAGATGATAGTTCACCGCGGGTAAGCTTGACTGTTTGTTGGGCTTCAACGTGCGTTCAGCTTATGAAAACATTACTGCTGGCTACCGCTTGTACGGGTAGACGGACGTTATTGTTCTGCAGCCACGTCTACGTTGCGTCAGACGTATGTAGCCCAATCACACATGTCACAAGAAACTACAGCGGTTTCAAGGGTATGTCGGCACAAAAAAAAATTTCTCGATATATCATCACCATCTCAAATGATGGAGGTACATCGCGAAAATGTTTTTTGCCAACGTACTCTTGGAAACTTTGTAGTTTCTTGCATCATATATGGTTAGTTACGTCTAGCACAACATGACAGTCTGCAGACTAATAACAGGCATCAAATGTTATGCCCAATAACATCCGTCAAATATTATAACAGCGGGATTCTTATTTAGCTTAGTCAAATAGAGTAACAATTCCACGTACAAGCAAAAGTCAGTAACGTAATGGTAAGTTAAACGTGTGTTAAAGCCCAGCAAACAGTCAAGTTTTCCCGCGATAAACAATGATTAGAGATGACGATTTATCGCGGAAAAAACTTGACTGTTTGCTGGATTTCAACACATGTTCAGCTTATTAAAAATTACTGACTTTTGCTGGAACTTGGAGCTGTTACCCTATTTGACTGAGCCAATAAGAATCCAGATATCGTAATATTTGATACCTGCTATTGATCTTCAGGCAGCTACGCCGTGTCAGTTGTATTTCACCGAATCATAAATGTTGCAAGAAACTAAAGTGTTTTCAAGGGTATGTTGGCACAAAATATTTTTGCGATGTACTATCATCTCTAGACATGGCACTTCAAGCGGTGACCATATAATGTTATTGGTGGAAAAGTCTGTAGCGAAGTTCAGTGCACGATTCATAGCTTCGCATGCGTCTGATTAGTACATTTTAAAGTACGCTCATTTGAAGATCGCGTAAGGTGGCGTCCTTAATTTAAAAGTGCTGTCAGTACGCAAATATAAATAAACGTAAAACTAGACCAAACTGTTCATACTTTACGAGCAAAAATATTTCCACAAATAACGGGTTTTTCTAGGCTACAATCCCTGATACCGGACGAATGCGTCAATATGTCCAAAAATTTTGGCCTTAAAGTTGGAAAAATATGCCACATAGTATAGCTGTACTCTTAGTTTTTGTGTACTGACTCCCAAAAACCTGGCGATTATAATTGTCGTTTAAAAGCGTTGGGCTACTTTTTCCTGCCTTGGCCCCTAATAAATACGTTTTATAATATGTGTCCAGTGTGGTTGGTATACGAGTATACTTGCCATATGCTCGTAAGGGTTAACCATCGTTTAACTAAAACATACTGAATTCTTTAAGCTTTTTTTTTTTTACTGTTTCATTAAAAGCCAATAAGTAGGTCAGAGAGACAACACTGGTAGATAAGCTTGTATATAGACCGGTAATTATAATGTCGTGTTATGAAATCCAGAGGAAATATAGGACATACAGTGGGCTTTATGGTAATACGTGTTTTATTTACATATTTTTTGCTAAGTATTTAAATGCAACTAAAACATTTATTTCCTTTATCTGTTGTTCATAATCTAAGATTATTGCTTGCATTATAACGTCAGGCTATATTAACGTCGTAGCTAGATATACCCGAATTATTGTGTATAAGTGAATATACATCGGCTTTCTAAAGTGATCGTTTCAACAGCCGTATCAAGTGAAGAGATTTCGGTCAGCATTTAACATCAAGTTCTTTTAGAGTGGGTGAGGGTAACCTGATGTATGGAACAGAGCCGGAATGAATAGGCGGGGGAAACGGAAAATCCTCGAGAAAACCCACCGACCGGCAGTATTGTCCGACACGATTCCCACATGCGAAAATCCGGGGACACACCCCGCCGGGAATCGAGCCCGGATCGCCTGGGTGGGAGGTCAGACCCCTCGACAATTGCGGATCCCTTTCATTAGCTAAGTTTTGCGTTGCAATGCAGAAAAATTCAGTGGTTTGAAATTTGAAATTTTTGTTGAAACATTCACACACTTACATAAAATTGAGATTGAAGTAATGGCAGAAATTTGTAACATCTGAAACAGATGACAGAATTAAACAAACATTATATGAATGTTATGTATGGTGCTGTCTAAACTGGACGAAACGTAAAACGCCTATGTTTATACTCTAAAAATCACCAAGCTGTTCCGTTTTTACTTCGGGAAGTATTTGATTTTTTTTGGCAACATACCGCGTCCATAGGAACCAAACTCAAAAAATTTTATATACGTTGGTTACGCTGGGACGCTAAGATTTTTTTTGTCGTCCTGTGGTTATCTAGAGCGTAATAAATGTTCCAAGCTTTTAAACTCTACAGTTACAAGGAACTAACGGTGCGCGCCAGGAAAAATGGCGGCCGTTGTTGAAAGATAACAGCAGGTGAATGGCACTTTTTTATGCCATGACCTCGTAACGGAAACACGTAACTTGCACGACCAATTTCGACTGCATGGTCGTTGTATTTGTAATCGTTTTACAGGGTAACAATGTACAGGTGAAAGCTAAGATGAGATTTTATGATTTTCAGGGCTCGAAAATCGCAACTGGCATGCAATATTACAGACATATGACCTTAAGATTCAGGATGCGTTGTTTTAATAACAAACCATTTTACGAACGTTAAAATAAGTAATTTAAAAGTCAATGTCCTTGTATTTTTAACTTTCATTTCCCTTACAGCTAAACAAGACGTCTTAGAAATTACAGTTTAAATAAATAAATTTTAATTAGGAGAAAATAATACTTCCCTCATTACATCCAACGTAGACAAGATGCAACAGTTGTTGCTATATTATTATTTAATGCTTAGCTGGGATGTTTTATATTATGTGGAATGTACAGTTATTCCTAACATCCATGTGCTAAGTTGTGTTATGATTCCTAGGAAAAAGTGTTTCTCCGTCTCAGAGAGTAAAAATGGGAAGCAGTATGGGTGACAATGTTACGAACGTTAAATAATAAAAGCCGCCTCCAGGCACTAAACAATGACATTGTTTTAGTTGTAATTTTCTTCCTATCGGAACAGCAAGGGGTGACGAGTGATTTTACTTGTAGGAAGTAGGTCATCAAGCCACTATAACGTATATTTTCGATTTAGTACTAAGGTTCGTATTATTACAGACACAGCACTATGATAAATGGCGATTTTTTTTACAATATATTTTCAGGAATCCCGAAAACATTTTTGCAAAAGGAGTGCTATATTAAAAAAAATTATACACTTTAAATATGTGCTATTTAAACTTCTAAATGCAGGATCTTACAAAATTGCGTGTCAATATTATGGAGGAACAATATCACATAAATAGTAGTAACAAAAATATTACGTCAACACACTACAGTTCACAGTTAATGATTATGGACTGGAAGTTTTCGCGAAAAGATTTGTGCATCGCGTTGTTTCAATGCCTTACGTGCACACCCGCAGCTCTACAACATTGTTATTGGCTGCGTGTGTATAGAGACGTCATTCATTTGACTGTGCTTCTCAGAACAAGGTTAAATGCGGCACCGTACGTCTGTGATTTGCAGATAGAAACCCAAGGCACAGAGAGTTAAAAACATCCAATCATTAACCACGAAGCAGATTTGCAGGTACGCACGTAAGACACTGAAACAAAATTGTGCAGATATCGGTTCACTAGAGATGATGGTTAGAGGACGGAAAAATTCGCAGGTTCACCGACTTGTAGACTAGGCTCCAAGACAGCGGCTGTTTATTAGCTGCTCGCTGACACTGTGAAATGAGTCTGTGTTCAGTTACAGTTTTATTATTGGCTCTGATACTTTAAGGAAGTGTCGACGAGTAAGTCAACGGCCAATTGTGTACGTGATACAGACATATAGTTGCTGGGATTGTAGCTTGCTCCTAAAAGAAAACCTTATTTTTCAGGTCTCTAATTATGGTTAGATACATGCGAAATTCGCGTTATCATTTGGTAGCAGACAAAATTTCACTTTCCTATACATAACAGAGCATTATATGTGATTCAATTGGTCACGCACTTTCATTTTACGTGTGTTACGTCTTTACAGAGATAGGCCTCTTTACCGTGTAAACATTCTCCGCGGCAAGTCACGACAATATCGGCCAGCGGGAGACGTCTAACGAGCCTATAGTCACTTGGAGTCTAGTCAGCTGTCAGAAAATAACGCGAATTTTGCATGTCTCTAGGTACCAGCCTCGTTATATAATTCACATCTTTACGAACGAAAATCGCAGGGACTCGGAGGTGGCGCGCGGACTGCAGATGCACGTAAAATGCGTTAATTTCTACACACTAGCAGCTAGCGTTGTTGATCGTGTCTGGGTGTGATGTCATGCTCTGGGCCTCGGGTTTAGTTCCCACTCGCATGTAGTCGAACCCGGATCGAGTGTTCTGACGTTTACGTCACCGCGGCCCCTTTGTCAGATCGGGAACATCACAGGAAAATACAAACTAGTAAGAAAGCACTTTCCCGGACACTGTACGGCTAACAAGGAAAAGTCAGCCGCATTGTAGCGTTTAGTTCGCCGAAGGATAGTCGCTATGTGAGACTTGCACGTTTTTCCTGGGTCGAGCCTGAGTTCCGCAGGAAACCCCCGAGAGGAACATGATACAGGAAGTGAAGAGAAGTGCACACGGATAAGGGCCGGAACTGAGGGGTGATTCCCAAAAAACCCCGCCGACCAACGGTATCCGCATGCGACAATTTCCGGGTCGACTCTGCTGGGAAGAACTGTACCCAGATCCCATAGTCGGGATACGAGCGCCCTATCCACTGCACCTATCGCAGTCCCTTAATTTGTAAATTTAACTGCCTCTAGACAACTCGAATATTTGCATTCAATTTAGACTGTTTTAAAACATATATTAAGAGCGCCTGATTTTTTACTACACTAAATTATAGCTACTATAAAATATGAAATAAACAGAAACATATATTTAAAAGGCTTTTCTTTAAAAAAACAATTGAACTAAAAAGACAATTTATATTTAGTTCATGAAGTTAAATAGTAATGCTATAGAATAACATCACCCTTGGTCATTGATCGCAAAAATATATCACTCAAAAATTTAAATATTTTATTAAAGACTTTAAGCTTTATTTTTAAATGCAGTGACGTTTCATGCCTCAAGCTTGAATTGTCTCTGAATTTACACACGTATACAAGATGTCAGCCAAATCGAAACCAACAAGTGCTTGGAAACTGGAGTGCAATTTCTGAACTGGAAAGACAATCATAGGAACAACGCAAGGTAAATCGCTCGCCTACTGGCCGTGTGTTTGTGTGAGTGAGGCACGGCGGCGCTAAGGGCGATGTTGACCGGCTCATCTGGCGCGGTATCGCCTTTACTGCAAGACACTTAAATGGCGCGTTGTGGTATCGTAGATTACTCGCTTGACACCGTCATTAGTGTCCGTATCTTTTTATTGGTGGAAAGTTTTAAGCAATCCATTTCATGTGTCTAGAGTAGTTTCACGAAAGTCGTTTAATTTTTTTAAAAAGATATAACAGGTTGAAAAACTATTTTTAGCCATTTTGATGTGCTCCGAAATTATTTCTTAATTGACGTGATGCTTTGAAACTATATTTTCGTAATCGTTTTAAGTGAATTTTCTAAAACAACTCTGTGTAAGCTTCAAGAAAAATTAATAACTGTAATAATTTAATAATAATAGCTTACTGTCAGTCACAGCATTTAGTACGTAGGTTTTTCTAAGTGTCCTTTAATAGCACCTACGTCGCATGCTAATTTTCCATCGTGAACACTGAAATTAAAACACGTTTCCAGCACAAGTTGTCCGGATGAGGATGTTGTTTTCCAAAGTGACGTAAAATGTAGATCCTGTTTCCAGTAGGCGTCTCACGCGAGACTCTGCCATTCAGGCAGGTGTTTTTTTTTTACTTTATGTTGTTTGGTCAAATTTGGAAGCGACACACATATTATACCATTCAACCGGTTTTAAATGCCATGTGAGAAATGCAGATTACGTAACGGCATTGCAACCATGTGCCTGCCTAAAGAATGTACGTAGGGAGTTTCAATATGCCTCGTGGTAACCGGTTTGTGTGAATAGGACCAATAACTTATAACATTTCGTATTCATATATCACGTTTCCCTATGAAAATTCATAATCTGCTCATGCTAGCCAACATTGTGCGTGTAACCGTTTAATGTACAAACACAGACATGTTTATAAAGAAAAAAAATTAGTTTTCATTAAAACACGATCATGCGTAGCTTCAAAAGTAATTTTACTAATTTCCCAGTTGCTTTGTCAAACAATAATATTGATTGTTAGAAACTTGTTTTGTTTTGGGTGAATGCATTATACTAGGCTGTTCATGTACGTCTGTAAATGTAGTGTTGCCAAACATTGCATATTCTTTCCCTATTTTTCAAATGGCATTAGGTCTACTTATTGTGTAGGTGGACCGAACTGTTAAAAATTTCCGTTGATTTCTGGACAATTTTACGGAAATCTCTATTTAATCAACGGATATATTATTTTGTAACACAGTTATACATAATTTTGTTTCATTAATTAAATATATGTAAAACTGAGAGAATAAACTAAAAAATAACCGTACGCATTATTGTGCCTGCATCCTAAAGAAGTCTAATAAATATGCGAGTTTCCATAAGTGGAGCTAGTTGCCTTCCTTAAAATTATAAGTTTCCGTGAATTCACGGAAGCATCCGGAGAAACCGCAGTTCCGTAAATCGACGGAGAAAATTGTTCACGGTGCACAGCTAGTTTATATATGCTGTTAAAGATTGTTTTACTATGGGCTGGAACATTTTCGCTGATTTAGCCCAGTCCATTGAGTGGTGTGCGGATCTTCGGCTGTTACAAAATTATTCGAAAAATGCTCAGCGTATGTAAATTATGTCTGCTTATGAATATCATTCACAGAACGTTAAACTAGTGTGTACCCGTTATATCTCCATATATGTCTACTATAAAGTTTATTTTTACACTGCCAAAAATTGCGAAAATGAGCGGTTTTGAGGCCTTTTTTTATGTATGAAAACTTTGACGGAGAATATATTAGAATGTATGGGTGTGTACAATACAATGTTTAATATTACGCAATATAATTATAGGTAATCACTGAATGACTCAGATCCGACTTGTCGGAGAAAATGCTGCATGGCAGTTCAATGACTTGCGTCTAGACGTTAAGGGGAGGCGTGGTACGCGTTCTGCTTCCGTACTTATAGGCTTGGAACACGCAACATACGCTCAAACCGGCAGCCACCTTAAGAGTGTTCAAGTTCGATAAAATAATAATTTTATATTTATATTAAATAGTGTTTGTTTTGTAGACGATACTTGTCAGTACAGTTTCCCCTTACGAAACAATTTTAACTAGCATAGTTTTCTCATAACGGTGAGTCAAATTCAAAATGGGCATGTTCTGCTGCCATGTAAATAGTGAAAACCAATAGACTTACGTAAGGGAAATTAGTCACAGTGAAATAACATGCCACGGGATACATAATAAAACTTCTTTAAACAATCCCGTGAGCAATTTTTGTATTTAAAAAAAATTACTAAATTTTCAACTTTTTTCCTGCAGTTTTGCGATTTTTTTTAAAAATTTAAAAATATTACGCCATGGTCCTTTAAATTCTTTATTGCATAGTTCATGGGATGTAATATCACCGTGAATTATTTTATTCAAGTTGTTCAGTTGGTTTTCACTATTTACATGGCAACAGAACAAGCAACTTTTGACTTTGGTGCACCGTTATAAGAAAACTATGAAAGCTAAAATTGTTTCGTAAGAGGAAACTGTAATCTCAAGTATTGTCTACAGAACTAACACTATTACGTAATGATATAAAATTATGATTTTATCGCACTTGAACACTCTTCAAAGCATATATAAAATAATCTGTCTGGCAGTTTTGTTTGAAATGTTATTTTGCTACGCAAGCTAACTTTTTCAAAGCAAGTTATATTACGTTTTCGACTAAGAAGTCAATTAACCAGAATTTCGATAATTACATAATTTGCTAAAACCAAAGTATTTATGACTTGAAAAAATCACCCAGCATGGAGAAGACGATTTTAAGCAATACTGCCAGAGATATTTTTTATATCTGCTCTCGTTTTGACGTAAAAAATTAATATCGCTAAAAAATGTGGAAACTAGAGAGCATGGCTCTAAGAGCAAGGCATAATTCAAACACAAGGTGACTCCTGCCACGTTTTAATCTGATTCCAAAGTAACATACTCGCCCTTTATATGTGTATATATAGCTATATATGTAGCGTTATTCACAACTGAATTACTTTTTCAAGTGTTAACGTTTGTTTGGAAGTTTTGATGAGAACAGTTTTGAAAATGACTAGTTATTTCACTGAAATAAATATATCTTGTGTCTTTAAACTGTTTTAGTTGTTTGGAAACATATTTTGTAAATACCGTAACTAAACGAAGTTGCTGAGCAAATAGAAAAAAAAAACTTCACCGTTTGAAACGCAATTTATTTCAGTTTGGCGTGTTCGTTGCTGCGAACTCCGTGGTATTATTTAACGGCCAGCAACGTATCAACAAAAGGACGTGTATTTACTTTTACTCCAATACATTAATCATCACGCTTGCTAGGAAACTGTAGGAAAATATATTGTGTTACAGTATGATGCAGACAGGACTTTTAGCACTGGGTATACAGAGGCGTAAATCCTTCTCTTTCTCACTGTTTTCTCTGTGTCGAGAATCCTCAAACAGGCCAGCAGGCTTAGGGCGACGAACTTGGGAACGACTACTTGTGTCGTTCGCAAAGATGGTCTGCAGTTGGTTGGATAGAGAGCCCTGAAAGAGAGGGAGGAGGGGAGATGCGAGATATAGATCGTACGAGAAGAGTTGGGACAGATTGCGGAAAGTGTGTGACGACAGAGCGAGGAACTTCTATTGCTTGCTTTTCTCTACGTCTTCCCCTTTGGGCAGTGATTTCAGATTGATAGAAATTTCCTACGACAAAAAAAAAAAAAACATTTTCTTAGATCTGTTCTTTAAGGGACATGGCACGCAATTCACCGCTAAAAGTATCATTATAAAATTGTAGGTTTCACGAAGGTTAATTCTACTACAGGTTAGAAAGATCAGGGAAAATTTCTGCCGCTTGAGCGCTGGTATCGCTAATGGGGGCAAACCAATCACAAAGCTTTCCTGAATTTTAAGTTACATAGGGTTGATAATTTAAAACGCGAAATAGGTTTATTTCCACTTTAAAGTTAAGTTAAATTACTTCTGTCATATCCTAGCCTATTTAAATTTTATTTTACTACAGATTCGTATTCCATTATGATCACATTGCGATAGCAGCGAAGCTAGCGGTAGAAATCTTCCCTGTGCCAAAGTCTCGCATAAGAAAAAAACATTTTATTCCCAACCTGTAGTGGAACTAACCTTAGTTTCACAAAGCCCGTTTGCAAAAAAAAAAAAATCAAACTACAGTTTCGACAACCTTCTAAGCAAAATTTTTTCCCGAGTAACGTATTTCTGAAGAACAATCTCTGACGACAAAATATCGTACATTTTATTGCAGCGCAAGTGACTATGCTTAAAAAATTGCATCTTTCTGTGTAAATATTTAATCATAATGATGGCACATCGTATTATCTTGGTTTGTTGTTTGTTTATGGTTTAATTTTTTTCTGAATTTACTTCCAGAAACATGTAGATTTCAGTTGATGTTATCAGCTATTATTAGAGCGCACGATTTTTCGCGAAAAGAAAAGAATTCTGCCACAGTTTGTTTCAATGTCTTATGTGCACATATGAAGCTGAGCTTCATGGTTATCGGCAGAATGTATTATTGCACAGACATGGCTCATTTGACTGTGCCAACAGGAACAAGGTTACTGCGACACCACACGTCTGTGATTTGCGGGTAGAACTCTAGACGCTGAGAGTTAAAAACAGCCAATCAATGACCATGAAGCACGGCTGTATATGTACACATAAGGCATTGAAACAAAGTGTTGCAGAATTCTTTTCACGAAAAATCGTGAGCTCTAGAGATAACTTACCTACCTTGCGCTTTAAAAGTGTCGAGTAACTGAAGTCATCGAAAACCAATAAAATCTTGGGAAATCGTTCCAAAGATTCCTGTATCTAATAAATTATTTCTAATTAGGTATTATTTTAAGTTAAGTTGCTGTTCTAGCTTTCCCTAAAAATAGCAACAGATCTTAATAAGTAACATAAGAAAAATTTAAGGGACCATTCTTCGTATTTCTGTCAATTTGGTGGTTCTGTTGTAACCGAGTTCCCGTTCATTTTCGCTCCGCAGTCAGTGCGCCTCTGTGGTGTTGATTGTACGGCAGATGCTGGTTATGAACATAATAGTTGCTCTGTTTGACAACGGGTCATTTGTGCTTGTGACATACAGAATTTATGTAAATGCAAGGGTGTTTTTCAGATAAATTTCAATATTAACTTATTTCTGTTTTTAATGCATCAATTTTTTTTTGTAGTGGAAGGTACGTGAGGGCAAAAGCATAAAAAAATTTGTGGAATTTTTAAAATACCTGAGGGAATTTTCATCTTGGGCATCTGGCAACACTGCATTTGCCCACATACACGTATACCATTGCACAAAACATGACCCGGTTGGACCTTGAAGCCGTCAGCATTTTCCTCGTGAGACAAACACACGTACTAAACAGTGTCTCGCATTCTGTTAGCACCACCAGCAGTCCAAGGTTAAACGACGATGCTGTTGAACAATGTTCCGTGTGCTATACAACGTATTTGAGGAGTGAAATCCGTGCATTGAACGGGCTAGAGAAGTGCTCGTGGTTAGATTCCTTTATCAGCTGGTGTTAATACACAGGTAAGACAATCGCGTGTGCGCCTACAAAATAATACCGCTTTTATACGCCCATCACAGAATTGGCGCGTTAAGTTTTAGTTGTACTATTTTTCAAAATTTGGCACTAATTAACGACCATGTCATTTTATTTATAGAAAGTACGGCCTGAAGTGAGTCGAGTGATTTTATATTAGCCTACTGTTTTACGAATCTGATTTATGTTTTTTTAGATACAGCTGGTGAATTATTTTTTTCTTGGCCATTTAAGAGCGCCGCCTACCTGCACGTGAGAGGCTCAAAAGTGACGGAGCAGTAAGGTCGACCTTAAAGCGCGCATCAAATGCCGCGTCGCCTCAACGAGCCAAGCGCTGAAGTAGCGTGCAAGGTTCCCGCCGAACGGTTTTTACTATGGTACATTAAGCGGTGACCATATAATTCTATTGGTGGATAGTCTGTAACTAAGTTCAGTGAAGGTTGCAATCTGAGTTTCACATACATCCGGTAAGTATATTTTGAAGTACCGCAATCTAAAAAGACAGTTTTTAGCCTTGTTGGAGGGCTTAGAAACCGCGTTTTTGATGAGCGTGACGTCTTATCAATAAAGTTCCGACCTTGTCTGAAGTTTTTCTTTTCGTGCGTTGGCACAATGGGCACACGTCGAATATTTTCGCAGAAATAAACCTGTTTACAAACACCTTGCAACGCATTTGAAGCGTGGAATAGGCGGCCGCCTTAAGGAAGTTCCATAAATTGACCAATGTAAAATTCACGTTGTTATTTGGGAACAGACTATACTTCATTTGTCCGTTCATCCTTAACACAATATGCGATGTCATAGGTCAGTGGCCCTTGTGTGGAAACTTTAATTGTTAACTAAAATCGTTCCCCCTCTGCAGACCATTACACTGTATACTAATGGGAAACATCAAGATTGCGAACAACAGGTTGCAGTGTTTTATTCTGTCAGAAAATACCGCGAAATTTGTAGGTTTCCACCAGTAAACACGTTCTAAATGGGCCAGCTGTGTTTTTGAACATACAAGCATTCTTAGGAGTGTTTTCATTTAATAATTAAAGATGCTGGGTATAAGTTACTTAGTTTCACGTCGAGAGCCCCATAAAGATGGTTTATGATTTGTGTTACAGCGTGTTAGGAAAACGTTTATTTTTATTAAAAGGGATACTGCTAAACGTGCTTTCTATATCTTTATCTACGAAAAAAAAAAAAAAAACACATTTAAAACTACGCTGCTCTCTCTTTTTTTTTTTATATCGTGCTTAGATATATGCTTTCGGGGCTCCTCAAAATTGCTACAAAGTTTTTTTCCTGGCTGGTGTCACATAAATATACCAACCGGAATCGTAAAACTAAAATAGAGAAACGTGCACTGGACTTTACTTACGCATTTTCCGTAATTAAAAAATAGGGTCCCCGTTTAAAGTCTCATACGAAAAAACCAACGACGGAAACAATGCACATCGTTTTCGCGTCTCGCGCATAAAGGCGACATTGTTGTTGACACACGGACCGATCTAGTTCTTATCGCCTGCCTCAGACGCGTCATACAACGCCCGCAGTGTAGTCCTCGCATATACGCGTGAAACTACATAGATGTTCCTGTGCCAGGTGGGAGGGAACTTTTCGTCCGGTACAAACTTTCAAAATAAACGCGTTATTTATTAATTAAATCCTCCGAAGTCAGTATAGAAGCCCAGAACAGGGAATTTCTGAGAAACAGTTTTTCGCTCGCTGTATTATGAAGAATTTTTCGGAAATGTCTCGTGAACTATTTGTGACGCAGACATTTTGTGCAATCTATCATGGAGCGAGAGACTGCGCCAAAGGAATGCGTCATTTTGTAAAAATAATCACTCGCATAGTTGATAAAAATTTTATTTTTTAGAAACTTTAATTTCAAGTTTTATTATATGTTTCAGTCTCCTATTTTGTATAACACTCTCCGAATATTTTTTTTTCTGTTTAGGAACTCGTCGAAACTATTAAAATCGCTACACTATATTTTTAATGTTTCCACAAGGGAAATTCTTGAAAGTCCAATTGCCAAAAAATTCCTTGTAAAACTACAGCGGTTGTTCATGTAAATAATACAAGGTTTAGGTTGGTACATTGTCAGCAATAGTCGTGTATTTACACTTAAAATAATTAAAACCGAAATTTAAAATATTTATTTTATTGTGATTGTAAAATACACTTGCTTATTATTTCGAAAAATAGCAACGTAGCAGGACTCGAACCCTATATCCTTACACTTGGTCCCGCACACTTTATCCCTGGACTAACTTGACTTGCATACCATTAACTCTTTTATTTTTATATATTTAATTTATAATTCAATTATTAACTTTCGTTATCGTGTAGTAATGTAATTCATAATAATTTTCCTTTTATTCCACCAAAATGCGTACCAGATGCTCTGATTTGTAGAATTTCCGACAAATTCGGGTTTGGATTTGCTACTAAGTTTTTTTTTTTACTTCCAAATTCTTGCAATTTACAAACACATTATTTTACAATGAAAATCTTCTACTCTTACAAATTGTAATTAAATTTGGTCTACTGTATATGCATCCTATATTGTGCTTTCAAACTCTATACTCGAGTTAATATACATGCGGAAAAGGCAAATTCAAAATACTAAACGGGATCTCCAAGGCCAGTTACGATAAGAAATTTACAGTGAAACACATAGCTTCGGGTTCGAATCTTGTGTTGCGTAGGATGCGTGTAAACGTTTCATTAAGTTCCACTTTCGTCTAAAAACTGATAAAACATTTTTTCGCTAACATGTGAACTGACAACCATAACCAACAGGTTTTTACTTGCAGTTTTTCTCCCGATTTCTTAGAAGTGTCTATAAATCCAGGAGACACACTCGCAATGACATTTTAATTAGTTTAACATTAAGCAGTCATACAAATTCGAATTTCCATTTACAAAGAATTTGAGGTTATATCTATTTAATTCAATGTGGATCAGCTGCACGAAATTCTTTTCCCCTGTTGTTCTCACTTGTATGTGAAAACCGTTATGTGGTAGCCGTAAAAAGATTGTCAATATGAACCTCATTAATTTTTTTTGTTCTTACGTATTTTTTTTAACCATAGTAAAAGTTAAATTTAGTCCAGCAAAAATGTTTGTGGTCACCATAAAACAATTTTGGTTAGATCGATAGTAACATATTTAGTGAAGACCACATAGATTTATTTCAGTGTATATTATACTATGGATGTCCTTGAATTTTTTTCGCATCTGTGTTACATGTACAATGACATGCCATAACGGCACAGTGCGTGGATGCTGCTGGGATGTTTGGCAAAGTCAGTTGGTCAGAATTAGCCTCCTGATCTGGTAACAATTACATGCCCTGGTTTGAATTCCCCCAGCGAGCGGAGCGCAGAAAATAATGACACGTATTCAAATGAGCAAGGTGCGGCGGCGTGATTAATCCCGCGCGGGAGGCTGTGCAGCCTGCAGGAGTTGCGGAACAAGATCATGCTCGTCCGCGCGTGCAAGTGGCACCTGCTACTAGTCTGATGGCGCTGTGATCCACAGCTGTGCTGTTGATTGTGTAGTGTCGGCCGCAACCGTTTCGTCATAGAATTACGTTCAGGATTTTGACTGGGCGTTGTTTATTGCCAAGCTTTCGACGTGAAGACAAAAGTGTAATAAACATAAAACTATCCAAATGTGTGTCTATACCACGGCCGTAGAAGAACAGATCTGGACACTCGCCTGGAAACAGACCCCCTTGTTGTTTGTTGCAGTTCGCCAAGTTCGCGATAATGCTATGCTTTTTTGGCGCTGTAATCCGGGCGGTCGGACTCAAAACTCCGCCCACTTCCCTCCCACTAAGATAAACAATTTATCAAAACGTATGATTTATCAATTTATGATATACTTCCTTCGCTCACAATCATAAAGTATGGCTCCGGCGATATTTATTTCCTTTATAATGTTAACAACGGAAAAAAAGTGGGTGTAGTTTAAGCCCGACCGTCCTGACTGCAGCATCGAAGATACACAACACTGCCGGTAACTTGGTGATCTGCAGCCAAACAACAAGGGGGTCAAGCAAAATACATTGGTAGATAGGCGAGGGTCCGGGCCTGTTCTTTTACGACCGTGGTCCGTACTCTTAAACATATATATGTTGTCCAGAAATAACCACATAATAAGGACACAACACGAATCCTGGGCTAAATTGAAGACGAACATGTACGTTGAAAAATTATGCACGACCACATTTTACGTGCACAGTTTAGCAGCATTGCACGGAGATAGTCCCCTCTTGCTCTTCACGTTCAGGTATTACTTTTTTTTACGTTGCGTCAAGTAAACGTAGAATCGTGTTTGGACTGCGCGGGATTTTAACCTGCATCAATAATATGCAGGTTAGAACTATAGTAGTAAGATACGTATGATATCCGTGGAGCGCAAGAGGTGACTAACTGCAGTGCTGTGTTGCCACAATGTGCATGTAAAATGTCATCGTGCCACATTTTGTCACTAACATTTTCTACTCCAATTTAGCCCAGAATTCTCGTGGTGTGCTTATCATACGGTTGTTTCTGGACATCCTGTATATTATGCAGAGAGAATGTATTTAAAAATAGTACATATAGTTTCGTAGGGCGTAGATGTTAACATATAACATAAGTTCGGGTTTAATTATTTCTCAGACACGTTTTATGAGTCTTTTGAAATGATAAGTAATTTTGTATTTTGTACTTAAAGAAATGTAATATACGGTCGATAATAACTCGTACTATATTCCGTAAACCGAAAATTTTAAATATATTTTCGCGTGTAAGTATACTGTTTATATAAGCTATAATCACACGAAATGAGTAATTGTCAGACCACTCGCCTCCCACCAAGCAGATCAGTGTTCGATTCCCGCCGGAGTTTTCTCCGGACATTTTTTCACGAGGTAAACATGGCGGATGTTGCCACTGGCAGGTCCTTATTCCGTCGCTGTTCCATCGTCGAGCCTCATTTCATGTCATCTAACATAGGAAACAGCAGCTGACTACATCCTCCCAGGTTGGAAGTCTACCTCTCAGAGTGTACCCTGCTCATAGGGTTCAATCCCTTCTCGATATTAATAATACCACACAAATTAACATCGTCTGTCTTTATTTATTATGTGAGTGTGTGTACATTAAAATACAAATACTTTTACTTAAAAAAAAGTAATTCTTGCAGTAATAGACAATTTACCATAAGCAGTACAGCTGGGTGACGCCTGAAGAAAGCTGAAGGCCTCACACATCTGACCCAGTTATTGTTTAACTGCCTACAGTTTGACATCTGGCGTGCCATCCTTCGTATGTTGATGGAGCTGTTCACAGATGCCTCACCATCTGTGCTACAATGCATAACTGATCCAGTCAAGGTTTTGGTGCTTAATGCGTAATGCTCGTCGTCTGCTGGGCGAATTAAGAACACCTACGGGCCATTTCATATCCATCAACAGTGGTGGTTGAATTTCCATTGATGGGCAACGAGCTTTTTTAAGGAGGAAAGCTACTTTCTACGGTCTAAATATTTTCTAATATTGTACAGAACAAAATTTTTTACTGATTTCATCTCGTTTTTAATTCACATACATTGATTATTTCTTTTTAATATTTTAGACGGTTTTTAATTCTCATAAGAAAGAAACAAATTTATTTTTACTATGTAAAACGCAATCGTTTCGGTGTACTGTGATATTTTAAACAATGTTTTGTACATTTGCAACAAACGGAAATTTTGAAATCCATTGTTTGTCAACGTACGCAGGAACAATAATTATTTTTTTTAGAGTCTACATAATGACCAAGGCCACAGGAAATAATGGTGGTGGTAAATCGATAGAATGAAGACAGGATGTAAGTACTTAGTGAAAACTCCAAAACCATGCCGGTATTAGCCACAACCCGTATCCGGCGGTACCGAAAATATCGAACTAGGGCTTCTCTATGATAGGATGTTTGCGACTACAGGCTTTTTACGCAGACCGAGAACATTTTTAAACCATGTTTATTTTTGCACTTTTTCTGCAAATGTATACATTTCCGTCACAGCAATACTGGTGATAAACACAGTGTGCAGAGTTCATTGTCCTCAAAAGTTTATGTAAATGATGAAAGCGAAATATGTTTCCTTTTAATACAACTATTGAATGGTTTTTTTCATCCCTCCCTCCGTGGGTTTAGCCTTGATTAGCCTCAGCTGTAATTTGTGGCTGTTATTTTTGGGCGAAAGTATTCCAACTATGTGCACTAATGATTTGAAATTATTTTCGGTAGATGGTTCACAATTAAGTAGTATGATATTATTTATCAAGTAATCACGCTTTACTTGCCGTTATGACTATATGAACATTTCTTGGAAAAGAAATAGATGGAAAGAATCAACTAAATGAGTCTACTAAAATCACCACGATAGCAAAATTTGATGTTCGTAAAGCGTTATAAGTTCTTTGATATTGTTGGGAGATCTTTCCGTCATTTTCAGTTGCAAAGATTCATTAAATTTGTCGAATGGATTTTAATAGACCCCATTAACGAAAAGGAAAAAAAAAATGCCTTTTTTTAATAGCTCCACGAGAGAGAACCTTCGTTACATTTGAAAGCTTAGGATGTTGGTATGAATCCGATCTAACTGAAAAGTATTCAATAAATATTTCGTACCTAAATTTGCCTTCTTAGCTGCCAGGAAGTGGTGTTTGCCGAGGCCATTCAAAGAATAGCCGCCGAACTACTCGACAAACATTTACATTTCTCGGATAGCATGTTTTAACGGTGTACGAGAGGACACGACATTTGCACTTCGCCAACTACAAAGAGGAAGGTTTCCCATGTATGCTATTTAGCATTAAGGGGGCCGCCTGAGTGGCCGCATATTTTGTGCTTTCAAGGACTTAAAAGTGTGGAAGAGGTAAGCGCTACACAGGACGCGTATCATGAATCACGCTACACTAGTAGCAAATACAATAATTTTTCAGTTGGCCAACTGCTGGCAGAAGCGGCCAACGTTCGCTAGTATGAAGGTCTACTTTTGCTGGAATGGTTGTTAACCAGGCCATGTCAGTAAATACGTTTGTAGTTATACAGAAATAATTTTAATGGGGGCAGATTAAAAACACTGGTATATTTCAGTATACGGTCCACAAGCAGACTTAGCGAACTAACCCATAAGCATATGAGCACATTAAGAATGCTTGTGGTACACTTGTGGTTAATATAAGCGTGATTTCATTATACATCATGTATGCCACATGTGGCCACGGGGGCTTTCCGCATGTTTACTGCCTGTGGGCTGCTTATCACGATCAGATCTGCACAAGTGGGCCAGTTGATGTTTGCTATTTCAGTAACTATTTAGCGCAAGGGACTGAAATGGCGCGCAGTTTTATTGTCAACGGTTCGTTTGCTGCTTATAAACAATTGATGATACCGCTCCATAATTTTTATACATAAAACAACGGAAAAAAGGGTGAAAAACAGACCAATTCACATAATTTTCTGCTGCGAGAAAAAGTAAATCTTTAAAGATTACAGGAAAATTTGAGACGGAAAAACATACGTGTAACGTTTTTTTTTTTTTTTTTTTTTTTTTTTTTTTTTTTTTTTTTTTTTTTTTTTTTTTTTTTTTTTTTTTTTTTTAACGCTGTTTCTATAAGCAGGCTTCACTCACGCCTGTTGAGAATTTTCGAATAAACGTCTGTAGCCACAGCTCTGCATGCCACTCAACTGTCTGGCCAGTTTTGAGAGACCGATTGCTTTGTACCTTTCGGCGTTCTAAATTGCCTTCTACCGTACTTAAAATAAAACATTTTGTATGTCCTGCTACTTTATATTTACGCGTCGTTAAAGAAAAGCAGTTGACTTGTTAGGAGCGGAGTATCAGTTTGAAGAAATATGTAAACTGGTGCTGTAGTGTGTGTAAAAAAACCTTCAGCGATGATAAATTACGTCTTCACTAGGAATTACGTTAATCTGCAACTGGGAGCCTTGCATGGCCCTGTTGTAATACGCGTTACGTTTCTTGTTTGGGAGAATAGATTTTTATCAATACATTATAATATAACGTAGAATTTTAAAGTCTATTACGACACACATCCCTTCGAACACAATTTCTGATATTGATATTACATGCTTTATGCTCTTAATTTCTCGTGGATAATTTAAATAACTATACATACGCACGATTTATCAGTGGTGGGTTTAGTTCCAGACGTGGCAGTAGTAACAGTATGGTTATACATATTTCAAACTAATTGTTATTTCAATAAACCCAAACTTAACTGTCATTTAACTACCTACCGCAAGACGTGTATAAACTTGGCCTGCTTAATAAATGCATTAATAAATTTTCTCATGTCCGAATGGTGTTTCCAGTATTCTGTATCAGTATTATTAATTTAGTAACGATGAAAACATTCGTAACGGGAACTTCAAACTTCATTTTTAAGAAGAAAACTTATGTTTTAGAACATTAAAAGTGCAACACAGACACCCGGCATAAAGTGACAGAAACGTCACTGCAAGTCACATTTAAGATCAGCCGGCGAAGTAAATACTGCAAACGAGTTCTGCGACTTGGACGTAAAGTTCATGTTGTACATGATACTCTCGCGTGGATCGCCCTTACTTGCTACAACGTCTCTCGATCATGAGTACGCTAATTACCTTCAGCCATACTGTGTCATACGACATTTCGTGTCTTCGAGACACGTCAATATACGATTATTAAACGAAATGAGGTATTAGAAGCGAATATGGGAGACATATAAAGGCAGTCCTACGTAAATATTACTCTTCAACTATACATAAAATATTTGTTAAATGGCACATTCTAACCCGTCGCCAAATAATAAACCGAAATCGGCACGTCTATACTAATAACTCATAATACAATTCAGCTTTCCGGTATGATAATAGAGTCCGTTTTATCTGTAATCTTATTTGTTTTTTAAAATTGTTCTGTATTGTCTTGCAGAATCGTGTCGACATCAATAAATGAACTCAGCTTTAATTTACGTCGGCCGCGGTGACCGAATGGTCAGACCAAGGCGATCCGGATGCGATTCCCGGTGGAGTGGGTCCCCGGATTTTCGCATGTCGGACGATGCCGCTGGTCGGCGGCTTTTCTCGGGGATCTCCCGTTTCCCCCGCAATTTCATTCCGGTGCTGCTCCATACTCACATCTTGTCACCCCCCCCCCCACCCGCGTTAAAGAACTAGCTGTTGATCGCTGACTAAAAATACCTCACTCACCATCGTTATGGAACGGCGCCGGAGTGAAGGGGCGGGGGAAACTGGAAATTCCCGAGTAAATTACTCATAAGCGGCATCGCCCCGCACGATACCCACTTGCGAAAATTCGGGGACCGACCGCGGTTGGAAATCTTATCCGGATCGCCGCGATGAGAGGCGAGTGATCTACACTACGCCCCATCCGGCACCAAAAATTAAAGGAATAGAAAGACTTAGTAATTTCCGAACAAATGCAACGAAGATTCCTGATCTGCCTCTCCATTGAAAAGGATATCTACAGCACAGTCCAAGAACTTGAAGGTGTAAGACATGAGGTCGCCTTTCTCGGCGTGAAAGCAATCTATGTCGCCCCGCTTCAGCTTGGGTCACGTTCAACGAACGGGAGAAACTCCCCGAAGACATGGCCGGTCAGTGGGTCATCTGGTCGCCTGCAGGACAGGCTTGAGTAGTTGCACCAAGTTGTAGTTTCTTTCAAATAGGCTACTTGTGCACTTTTCTATCCGCTCTTCTCATTTCATCCATTGTTCTCTGTTACGAAGCCCTTCGTATAAACAACCTAGGGTTAAACAAGCGTAGTTTAAAATTAAAGAAGGTAAGGTGAATCAACATATTTATTGAGATGAACAATTACAAGATAAAGTAACGGGCCTCCAAAATTTACGATCGAACGGGCGGTCGCGGGGGTGCCGGTTAAAGTTAAATGGAAACTTTCAACCAAAAATATTAA